>CABHPR010135085.1:0-15474 GCA_902168415.1 Peromyscus melanophrys
AGAAGAAGCTAAAGAAATGAAAGTACATGCTTAAGATAAATATCTTGCATTTTTTAGCAACGTGCAATCAACATGAACTCCCAAGGATACCATATTAAATACTGTAACTAGATCGATTTCTGGTATTTAATTTTGCAGTTATAATACTAATGTTATGATAACAGTTCTAATCAGATCTTTTGCCTCGGGGCTAAAGAGCTAGACTGTCAGGTTTGGAAAGGCATGTCCCTCCACACGAAGGCAAGCCAAGGGCATATTTATTGCTTATTTGTTCCTTTTCTTTCTTCTTCCTCTGAGCTACCAGTAGTATGGCAAATTAATTAATCTTCTGATCTGGTCAGGTAAATTCTACGCCCTTAGGGAAATAGTTTCCTGTGTTTCTTTGGTTGTGGCTAGAAAGGCATCAGCAACAGCTTATAGAGGCAGACAAAACTGTAAACAGGAACACGTTTTGTAGAAGGCAAACTGGAAGTGGGCCCATTAAATGATCGGATGAACAAAAAGTGCATGCACAGGTAAAAGTAATGTGATTAATTTAGATGCCACTTTGGTGAAATCAAAGACATTTGATCACTTTTCTAATAAGTGTGGCTAAGTTTTTTTAAAAAGAACTGCAATTCCTAGAAGTAATTTTTGAGTCACAACTTGAAATGGCAGGCTCTTTAGAAGTACTTGTATGACTGCAGAGTAGCACATAAAAACAATTTCACTGAACCCAGCAGCATATCGGAATCTTCTCAGTGAAGGAGTCTCACGTTTCCACCCACTCAACACCTCAGTTTCCCCAGCCCCAGATGAACCACTGTGACTGACTGGGTGGCTGGGATGTATCCTCTTAACTACTTACATCTTTACTGACATCTCAAGCTTTGATTTTATTGAAGATTTATAACAAGGTATTTTTCTCCCCTAGAGCTGAAATGTTGAAGCTATAAATTGGGAGGGAAGAAAGCTTTTAGAATAGATTTACCATGTAGATATTAACCACTGGGGATGAAGTAACTTGCATGCTGTGGATGGCCAGTTAGTGATCTAGAAGGAACAAGAAATACAGACTCTTCTACCACCACTCAGTTCAGAACACTTTCCATGACCCTTGTTAAAAGTAACAGCTGTGTCAATTCTGGACTCTTCACAAGGCAATGGGATTACAGAGTACACAGGGACAATTCCTCTCATGTGCTTGGAACAGAACAGGTAGCCCGCATGCGCAAATCCAGTTACAGATCCTTCCATTTACTGGATAGCATTTCAATTCAGACAATCAATTGTTGCATTGGTCTAGTCAAGAGTTCAACATTTCAGTTCAACATTCTCTTCAAACAGATTTTTCTTAGGTAGGAAGTACATGTTTTGCATACCAGCCATCAACTATACCCCAAAGCTACCTGTGACCTGCAGTTACCAGTGTAGCCCCGAGTGGCCATGTTTCCACATATGTGTTAAAAGGAAAGTCAGAAGTGACAAAAGAGTGTTAAATCCTAGGCACTAGCCTCAGCACTTTAAGAACTTAGTCATAGCCTGGACTAGTAGCGCTTGCCTTGAATCCCAGCACTAGGAAGGCAGAGGCAGGCAGAGCTCTGCGGGTTCAAGGTCAGCCTTATCTATACAGCAAGTTTCAGGATAGCCAAAGCTACGTAGCCCTGTCTCAAAACAAAAACAAAAATCTTTATGAAGAAATGGTAAAGACCACAGCCAAAATACGGAGAAGTTTGTTTGGTGACAAATCTTGGGCATTTACCACTCTACCGTATAGCCTCCCCGTTAACGTTCCCGCGGTCGTACCTTCTAGTCTTTATTGAATCCTTGGCCAGTTCTATTCCAGAGCTCCTAAGCTTGACTCTTCATCAGTCTCAAGAAGTTTAGAATCTTGGAACAATTGCCAGTGTCAGGCACAAGTCACATCCACCAAGTCTGCAGCTGCTCATCGTCAAAAGGGGAGAAAGTTAGGGGCCTTGTTTGTATCCAGTAAGGTTTTTAGAAGTTTTTCCCTCTCTGACTCAGGTTCTGTTTTATCAGTAACACATGCTTCCCTAACTGCAGATTGCCTGAACTTATTTATTTATACAACATCTAGGGCTTGCTGGAGGAGGGGTGTAGAAAAGGATTGCTGTGGGTATTCCTATCAAGCCGGTCACTGCTCTTCAGGGACATTTCGGACAGCAAGTGGGTTTTCTTGTTTGTTTGTTTGTTTTGTTTGTTTTCGTTGATTGGTTGGTTTTTCATGACAGAGTTTCTCTGTGTAGCTCTGGCTGCCGTGGGACTCGCTCTGTGGCCTTTAAAGTGAAGCCAGAGTTGCCATAATTTTTCAAATGCCATAAAATGCCTCGAGTTGTTAGTTTTGTTTCTTTTTTCCTTACTCCACTTGAAACTGAACTGAGAATACGAGGCCAAGTCATGCCCATTCATTTGGAGTCTCTGAAAATAACTTGACTGACTTTTGAGGATTTTGATATGAATTTGGAATTGGGGTGTATATATTGAATTTACTCTGAAGTTTTGGGAATTAAGCCTGAGGCTTTATGCATGCTAGGCAAGTACTCAGACCCTGTGCTACATCCTAACCCAGAATGTTGTATTTTATGCTCATCCGTATGTGACCTCTACAAACACTCCTTTACTGAAAGACACTAAATGATGAGATCCAGGGGCCTGTGCTAACTGTAAGTCCCTCCAAGCCCCCATGGAGCTCTAAAATAGAACATTTTAAAATTACAGCTTCTTTCATTCCCTTCTGTAGTAGCCAAATTTAATTATGGCTGCAAAAAAAAAAAAAATGAAATACAAAGGTGATTTCTTCCTTGCTCCCTGTTAGTTTTGATTATAAAAAACATATCATTAATTTTTCACAACACTGACTTTTTAAAATAGCACAGAAATTTGAAAACAAAATGTGAATTGCTTTAAGTAGGTACAGCTTTTGTTGTTGTTGTTTTAACTGTTCAGAAATTTCCTCTTTTCAGGGGTAACTGTGATTCCTTTGAGGTTGTGGTGGAAAACCAACCAGCATAAAAACATGTTAATGTTAATATATATGAAATTCAAAGTCCAGACTTAACTAGACTCTATTCTGAAAGCTTCTTGGAAAATACATGTGCAAAATGCATCCCAAGAGACGCAGGGTACCAGCTACTCCAATGTAGAGCAACACTGCCCTCTAGAGGCTTCAAGTGTCAGGTTCACACAAACCCTGCCACAGCCAGGGCTTGCTACTAGCTGGTTCAAGCCCATCACTTCCTTCATCACATCTTTGGAGTGTGAGTAAAATAAAGACCTTATATTTTCTAGTGATGACTTCATTACTAAGAATAAATTTTAAACATAAATCCAGCCTGGTAAAACAATAAAAGCCACATGGAATTCATCTGGAAACTAGAGCCCAGAGCAGACCTAATTATCAACAGGATAGGAGAGAGTTTGAAAAGCTCCTCAACGTTTTCAGGACTCAAGTTTATGCCTGTTTATCCCAGCACTTCGGAAGTTGAGGCAAGAAGGCTGACCAGCCTGGTAAAAAAATTACCCTGTCTTGCTGGGCGGTGGTGGCGCACGCCTTTAAGCCCAGCACTCGGGAGGCAGAGCCAGGCGGATCTCTGTGAGTTCGAGGCCAGCCTGGCCTACAGAGTGAGTTCCAGGAAAGGAGCAATGCTACACAGAGAAACCCTGTCTCGAAAAACCAAAAAAAAAAAAAAAAAGATTTACCCTGTCTCAAACACACACACACACACACACACACACACACACACACACACACACACACACACACGCTTGCGTCCAGGTAACAAACACATATGAGAAAAGAGAAGGAACTTGCTCAGCTACCATGTATCACTAAGGGGAGGTTTTTTAGCAGCTAAACTGCATAATGGGACATGTACTTCAGAAATAATCTTCTGGGCGGTTTGGAGAAGGGATCTCGGGTGAAAAGTTTATCTGGGTGGCTAATGCAATGTTATCTCCCATGAGGGATGCTGTTGAGGAAATGGATTAGAAGAAACAAGTCTGGGTTCAAGAAACAATAACAGCAGATAATTATTATGGGGAGTGGGGAGAGCCACAGAGGAAAACTATGCTCTGGTCACTCTGGCTGACAGGAGACACTGATGCTGGTTCAAAAGTACAAAGTGTTTTCTCTGAGTGTAAAGGCTTAGGTGCCTCCGTGTTTTGTAATAATTACACAGTTAATTGACTTACAAAATGAGTGTCTTTTAAAATACAGTAACTGCCTTGTGTAAACTGCCGTTGCAAAGCAGACATTACCACGTACGGGCAGCTACGTCACGTCACGCTGCAAAGGTAAATGCGGCACTTAAGTGTTTTGCCAAATTGCTTAACTGTAAAATCTCAACGTGGGCCTCTCGTTTGCGCAGGTGCGAGTGTTCATCAACCAGTTATATCAGCCAAGTGTGGTGAAAGACATCAGCCGAAACCCCGATTTGCAGGCCATCAGAATTGCTTCCGTGAACCCCATCCTGGACCCCTGGATCTATATCCTTCTGCGCAAGACTGTCCTCAGTAAAGCCATAGAGAAGATCAAGTGCCTCTTCTGCCGCATAGGTGGACCCGGCAGAGACGGCTCAGCGCAGCACTGTTCGGAGAGTCGGCGGACATCCTCTGCCATGTCAAGCCACTCTCGCTCCTTCCTCTCTCGGGAGCTGAGGGAAATCAGTAGCACATCTCAGACCCTCCTGTACCTGCCAGACCTAAGCGAAAGCAGCCTCGGAGGCAGGAATTTGCTTCCAGGTGTGCATGGCATGAGCCTGACCCAAGCCGACACCACCTCACTGAGAACTTTGCGAGCATCAGAGACCTCAGACTCCTCCCAGGGCCAGGACTCGGAGAGTGTCTTGTTGGTGGATGAAGTTGGTGGGGGCGGCAGGGAGGAGCCTGCCCCTAAAGGAAACTCTCTGCAAGTCACGTTCCCCAGTGAGACGCTGAACTTATCTGAAAAATGTATATAGTAGCTAAAGGGGTGGGGAGGGAGCACTGTTTCGGGAACTTTATAAAATCCTGTGCAATAGACATCCACGTGTTTAGCTGTACTCAGAAGGGCTGTCTTCGTCTGCGATCCTATTGAGAACATTCGAGCTTGTGAGAACTCTTCAATGCTGCAGAGGAGTCCCCTGAGTGCCGAGGCCTGAAGCACATTGGCTGTCTCTCTGACGGGACTCAAGACTGCAGCTGGAACTTGCCAGCTTTTTCTACTGGATAGGAAGATGGCAGAAGCTACGTATCTTCATAACATCAGAACTTCCGATTTGGCACATACCAGAGGTCCAGATACTGGAAGGGCTCTACCCCAAACTCTGAGGACTATCTTACAGCTGATTTAAGTGTCTCACTAAAGCATGAAATGTGAATTTTTATTGTTGGAACTATAATTTAAGGTATTTATGTTCTTCTCTGTGAGAAGGTTTATTGTTAATACAAGGTATAAGAAAATGATGATATGCCCTCTCCTGCCAGTAACCAGCTAATATTGTCGATGTCATTTTTTTTTTACATAAACAAGTCTGGCCAAAGTATTGAAAACAGAGTGAAATTAATATCTATAAAATAGATACAAATTTTTAAAGAGTTTAGTATTATCAAAGGAAAAAGAAAGAATATTATTTAAGATGTGAAAATTAAACAACCTAAAATATATTTTCCAAGCTATATATAATAAAGAAAAAAATTTAGAAACATAATATTACATTTATTTATCCAGAAAACTGTGATTTCAGGAGTACCTAACATTGCTGGTAAACATTTTCAGACTTTGTCCCCAGTAATTGGTATTTTTAAAGATGTAACATACTTTTTTAAAGTCTCTGAGTACCATAACTGAAGTGTGTAGTATAAACAGTCTAAGTGGCTTGTTCTGTCCTGAAAGCCTGTGTACTTTTACTTGCCAACAGAATGTCTGACAGCATCCTTTCAAATTTAAAGAGGAAGGTGGCTCTTCGTTCGGTGTGGTTTCCACTCTGTGGTGTGTGTCAACAGATACTGAGAGTTTTGTGTAGCCCAGTACTACTACTGTACCTGTGTTTGGAGGCGCTTTCTCAGAGAAATCTTAAGCATGCTTTGTTGCTTAACGTGTTCTTGTGAATTGCTTGGTTGTGACTGAATTCTGAGCCTGATACTGATAAGGGTTTAAAGAGTAGTTGAACCGACTGAAATTATTCCAGAGATTACAATAAATAATTGCATTCAATCTGAGTTCCATAGCTGCAATTTTGGAAACCGTGTATGGGTTTTTTTGTTTTTTTTTTTTGCCACTGTTTTGTTTTGGGGTGCCTTCTATATCCTTTTAAATTGAAAGAGTTCTTTTTGTTTTGTCTGAAGCTTGAAGACACTTTTATTAGATTTTGAAGAAAAACTCCAAGGGAACAAGTTGTAAATCTCACCAGCTGCCCAGAGGACAGAAGACAGAAAGGGCCATGGCATTTCAGCTGAGTGGGCATGGAGGTCAGACACATGGCAGACAGCAGCCACACAGTAGGAAGAAGAGCTTTAGAGAGAAAGAGAGCACAACATACCAAAATAAGCACACTCGGGCTCTGACTACCATCTGAAAGGATGAGACGGAAAAGAGAAAAAATGAAGTCATGCCTCTCTGAGTAAGGGTTCTAACAGGTGGGCAGACCCATCAGAAGTTCATGGCAGCCAAGAATCGACGGCATAGAGGGAAGGAATTCTAGCAAAGTGCATTATCTCTAGGTGGAGTGTGGAGACATGCCATGTCTCCTGAGTTAATCCAGTTGGCCATGTCAATCACCTGGCCAAGAGGCATACACTTAGGAAGTAGGGTCCACTTTAAGCTATACTAAAGAGATAGGAAGATTAATTATTCCTTTAATGATAAACTGAATTTTTAAACATTTTAAACGATGCTATTATTAAAATGTCATTCATAGTATATCCACTTAGTGGAGAATAAATGGTACTTAGGAACCGTGATCTAAGTGACAGACAACTAGTACTCAATGTCACCAATTTATGTTGCTGGTGGGAGAAGCAATGTCATACTTAACTAGCTGCATGCTCAATGTCCAAATAATTATCACTAATTATTAACATCAGTACTTCCTATTCTCTGCATCAGCATTTCTGAGAGATTAGCCTGCACAAGTCATCAATAGAACGTATATAATTTTTTTCTCTTCCTCCCTTCCTTCCCCTGCTCTTCTTTTTCTCTTTCTTTTTCTTCCTTTCTTTTCTTCCTTCCTTCCTTTTCTTTCTTTCTTGCCTGTCTGTCCATCTGTCTTTCTTGACAGACTCTTGCTCAAGCCAGCCTGTGACTCCTATGGAGTGTGGAGATTACAGAGCTACACCAGCACACCCAGCAGCAGCCTCTGATTCAGTAAGATAGACATTTCCTCAGCTTTCCTGGGTGACACCAACGCTGCCATTTAGGATAGACTTTAGCAATAATCTCTAGGCCTGAGGTCATGGTTTGCTATCTGCAAGTACTTCAAGATATTTTAGATAGTGTCAGAAAAGCAAGACATCAGCTTTGCAGGCCTGCTGGCTCTGGGATTAAGGTAAGGATAGCTCAAGAAAGGGGCATGCAGATTTAACTTCTAAAATGTTTTCTGTCACCATCTGAATGAATGCCTAAGAAACAATGGTTTCAGAAAATGTGCTATGAACATGGATTTTATTTTGTCTCCACAAATATGATCCATAGAGATCACCCATCCCTAGATTAATATATAAATTAATGCATGTATATATAACCTCACTTACATCCCTGGGGCAAGCAAAGCCTCACTCATGAATTAGCATTACTAATAAGCAAGACATATCTCATTCATGTTTACTTCAGGTTCACTACCAAGAACACTGACTTGGCTTAATCTTGTTTACTGAAATTCACATACTATGACATTTATTCTTTAAAGTATGCATCCTTTAAAATGTTTTAGTAAGTTCAACTAAAAAAAAATCACTGATGTCCAATTCCCAAATATTTTCATCATCCCAAGAAATCACCTGCCATCTGCAATTAATCCACACTGTTCAGCCCTAGCCCCTGACAACCAATATATGCCTATTGATTTCTCTATTGTGAACATTTTATATGAGGGAAATAATGCAGTAACTGGCATTGTTTGTTGGCCACCTTTGTGTTAGAATAACATTTTCATGGTTTGTTGATATGGTAACATTAGTCAATACTTTATTCCTTATGTCTGAATAATATACCATGAACTGCCATACCACTTTTTAAAATCCACACACTAACAGACCAATGTGCATTGATCTCACTTTTTGGCTATTGTAAATAATGCTGCTAAGAACTTTTTTGTGTATAAATGTTTTTAACCCTTTTGGGCTCATAATTGGGAATGAAATTCTAAGTTCAGTATTTTGAGGCAATGTTGAACTGTTTTTCACATGACTATAATATTTTACATTCCCACCAGCAACGTATAAGACCTTCATTTTTCAATAACCTTGCACTATTTATTGTTGTATTTTTATTATAGCCATCTAATGGGCATGAAGTAGTTTCACTGCATATCCTAATGACTAATGATATTTTGAAAGTATATACATAGTTACTGGCTGGTTTTATATTTTAGAGAAATGTCCACTGAAGATTTTTGTTTTCATTTTTAGTGGTTTATATGGCTACGATAATCTGCCAAGGCTACCACAGACTGGATGGCTTAACCAACAAAAATTTATTTTCTCAAGAGTTCTGTTGGCTGGAAGTTCAAGTTTAAGTTGTTGGCGGGGTTGGTTTCTCTTGAGGCTTCTCTTGTTGGTTTATGGATGACAACCTTCTCAATACGTTCCCACATGGCCTTTGTCTTTATTTCCATGCTGTATGCATATCTCTGCTCACATATATACCCCATTATAAAAACACCAGGCATACTGGGGAGGACCTTACCTTGATATCTTTCCTGTAAAAGCTTTATCTCCAAATACAGTCATATTTAGGAAGTTGAGAGTCAACAAATGAACTTGACAGATATTCAATTTAATTTATTGCTGAATCTAGTATATACTTTAAAGAACAGCCAAGGGAAAAGAAGGCCATCATTTCTCATTTATTCCATTTACTGTAAGCTAAACTTTTTAGCCTTGAATATGAAGTTAGAAAAACCCATGCTACACAAAACATTTTTTGTGAACTACCTGAATTAGTTTCAGAACAAAAAGAAGTGATACTTTCTCCACCATCCCCTTGTCTCATGACTTCTGACTACTATGTCCAAACCTGAACCTGATTCTGAAGCTATGATCTCATGATTGCCTTCCATGTCCATGAGAAAAGGAACTAGATAACAAAGCTTGACAGCAAGAGACCATTTAATCACATGAAGCTGCCATGGGCCACAGTTGGTGCTTTAGAGACAAACTGGAATCACATGGGGTCAAGGAAGAGGGGAAGAGAACTGGATCTCTAGTTCTCAAACAGCATCAACATCTCTGCCATTCATTCATTCATTCATTCATTCATTCATTCATTCATTCATTCAATACCTTGTCTTGCCATTCTCTCCAGTTCCCACCACGGGAGAAGGGGACAGAAGAGAACACCAAACTTACCTATGCCTTAAACAACACTCACTTACAATTTCAACAGGTACATTATTATTTTTCCTTCTTGAGAAGAATAAAACAGGATTTAATACAAAGGAAAAATCAACAGAATTCCATGACAGATGAAAGCACTCAGTCACTGCTCTGCAGCAGGCCAAGAGCACAGTAAAGTCAGAAGGCAGCTGGAGAGAACACTAGGCCACCCCTAAGATTTTTTTAAGGGAGATTGTTTGATATGTAGCATTACCAAAAGGAAAATTATAAATTCATTAAACAGTTGGGCTTTTTTGTAATATATACATAGAAAACAAAAATCAAGACACTTACTGACTCCAGGGAAAACAAAAAGGGGTCCTGGAATGGAAAGACAAATATGATATACCTAACTCTACTAAATATTGAATACAGACTGAACCAAATCATAATGAATTACATGGGAGATAGAAATATATATACCATAAGTGAGACTTACCTGCAGCAAGAAAAACCAACAACTGTTAAAAATGTCTTAACTGTTAAAAATCAATAAAAACACAGTAAGATCAAAAAAAGTTAGAGAACACCAAATACACTTTAGAAAATCTTCCACACTGTTGGTAGAGGTGCAAACTTAATACAACCACCTTGAAATTTAACTTGCATAGTAATTTTAGGAACTGAAATATGTCTAAAATATGTCTTAATGAATGCCTTTATAAGACACAACACAACTAAACAGTTCATTGGTCACCACTGGAGAATGCTAGAGAACCAACCTATTATTTTTAAACGTTAAATAAGGAAGATTTGTGTGCGGGAACATGGACAGAACCAGAGATCACTGAATTCAGTGAAGTAAGCTAGATCCAGAAAGACAAATACTGGCCTATTTGTTTTCATATGCAGACGAGAGAGAGAGAGACAGAGAGAGACAGAGAGAGACAGAGACAGAGACAGAGACAGACAGACAGACACAGACAGAGAGAGTGTGTACATGTGTTAGGAGTGTCTATCTGTGTACACAAGGTGTGGAATATGAAACTAGAGGACTATGAGAAGGAAGGAAGACATCTTAAGGGAGGTCAAGTAGGGCAAACAGATAATGAACTACCCGTGACAAGAAAAGAGAAAAGGGACGATTTGGGGGAGGGAAGGGAGAAATAAAAGAGGGCCGTGAGGAGCAATGGACAATAAGAACAAAGTCTAATGGCATATATATATGAAAACGCCATAATGAAAGCCACCATTTTGTACGCTAACTTCAAATTTTAAGTTTTAGGTGAGAAAGAAAAAGCCATTACTCCTAAATGGCTTTACTGTATAAATTATTTCCCAGAGAAAGAAAATATAGTTGACTCAGGAAGTTTCTCTTTAGAGTTTTCTGGGACCAAAAGACAAACAGAATTATCACGATTATTATGACCTCTTGTGAAATAATGACCGAGATTGAATGGTTAATCGCATCAACTTGATGCTATTTGGAATCGCCTAGGACACGGACTTTTGGGTATATCTAGGAGAGGTTTCTAGAAGAAACACCCACCCTGAATGTGGGTGGAGCCATCCCATGGGCGGGCTGCAGTCCTCACTGAATAGCAAGAAGGCAAGCTGAGCACCAGCATTAGCTCCTTCTGCTTCCTGCAGGTGCCACGTGACCAGCTAGCTACCTTCTTCGGCTGCCCTCTTGCCTTCCACTCCCTGATGGACTGTATGGTGGGATCATTAGCCAAAACAATGCCTTCCTTCTACTGCTCTCTGCATGAGGTGTTTGATCTCTGCGACAAGGAAAGTACACCAGACAAAGGCAATCAATAGATGCCGGTAAGACCAAGAAGTGATAGCTAGAAATATTTAACTTCTGGTAGAAGTAGTCAAGGCTCTAACCCTCCTCCCCGCGCCCCTCCAAGAAAATGAATCTGACCAGCCTCCAGAAATAAGAACCCATTTATAAGCAATACGAACACAGAAGAAAATTAAAGTATCAGGTAGGATACAATAAGCAAAATACAAAATGTGAAAAACACTGAAGAAAAAATGACTAGTTCCTTTTTAAAACAATGGAGGGACCAGAGGTGGGAGGTAAGTGGTCCCTGTTGCTGAAGATACCATGCACTCTAGAAACAGAGCTCAGGGAACACTGTAGAAGAGGGGGCAGAAAGATTGTTAAGGGGCAGAAGGATCAGGCTGGAGAGATGGCTCAGCTGTTAAGAACACTGGCTGCTCTTCCAGAGGACCTAGGTTCAAGTCCCAGTACCCACATGGCAGCTCACAACTGTCTGTACCTCCATTTCCAGGGGACTGATACCCTCACAGACATGTATGCAGACAAAACACCAATGCACACAAAATTTTTAAAAAGGAGGAACCAGAAGATTAAGGAGTTTGTTGCGAGATTGTGTCTCCTAGTAACATCAGAAGCAACATCCATAAAGCCCCAACATGACTGCGCAAATGCAAGCAGAACAAGGGTGACACCAGTGGACAAGCCAAACCGGACAGGAAAAGCCCACAGTCCTACACAAGGAATGGCAGGCGAGTGAGGAAAGCTGGGAGCAGAAGTGTTCCTCCCCAGGGAAGAGCACACCAATTGTTGTCCAGTGCCAAATGATCGGCTCTGAAAAGGCACATACTAATAATATTACTCAGACTGGACAGTTTATATTAATAAATATATAAATATATAATAAATATTATATATAGGGTGTGTGTGTATGTGTGTGTACATATATGTGTGTATATATATGTATATATACATATATACACACACAATTAGTGAAAAGAGGCTATGAATTTGAGGGAAAATGGGGAGGGGTGTATGAGAGGATTTGGAGGAAGGAAAGGAAAGGGAGAAATAGTGTGATTGTTATGGTCTCAAAATTAAAAAATGAAAATAGTAGTGGAGAGGAACAGGAAGGAGACTTTCAAATAATAAAGGACTGTGAGACATATCAACATGGCTGTGAATGGACTCTTTCAGATCTTTGTTTAATATTATCACTCAATGACTCATAATTCCTGCACTATACCTATTTTTTAAAGATTTATTTATTTATAATGTATACAGTGTTCTGCCTGCATGTATGCTTGCAGACCAGAAGAGGCACCAGATCTCACTATAGATGGTTGTGAGCCACCATGTAGTTGCTAAGAACTGAGCTCAGGACCTCTGGAAGAGCAGCCAGTGCTCTTAACCTCTAAGCCCTCTCCAGCCCACTATACCTATTTTGTTTTGTTTTGTTTTTGTTTTTCCAGACAGAGTTTCTCTGTGTATCTTTGGAGCCTGTCCTGGAACTTGCTTTGTAGAACAGGCTGGCTTCAACTCACAAAGATCCACCTGCCTCTGCCTCCCAAGTGCTGGGATTAAAGTCGTGTGCCACCACCACCTGGCACACTATACCTATTTTTAAAACTGCATTTGTAATTAAAAATCTTCTCCCAAAGAAAAACCTAGGCCCAAGTGACTTCATGTGTGATCTCCATTAAGCGCTTGAGAAAGAAGAGGAGGCGGAGATACTTTTCATTTATAGGGGGCTCAGCATCATTCCTATTTGAAAACTGAACATAGACATTAAAATAAGACTGTAAGCCAATATCCTCTACAAACAGACACAAAAATCCCTAATGTAATATTACCAAATTGAATTGAGCAGTACTTAAAATGGGTAATCCATCATGACTAGGAGAAGTTTATCCCAGAAATATAATGAATTTGGGCTGGAGAGATGGCTCAGCTGTTAAAGGCTAGGCTCACAACCAAAATTATAAGAAATATAACTGATTTAACATTTATAAAATAAATCATAAAATCATAAAGAGATCATTTACTTTTATTTACTTATTTATTTACATAAATACTTGTTTATTTATTTATTTTGAGGCAGCTCTTGCTATGTAGCTCCAGCTCGCCTGAATATCACAATCCTGCCCCTGCTCCCCAGTGCCGAGATGACAGGCATATGCTAGGAAGGAAAGAACAGTTTTCATTGAACAGCATTAACAATTAAGTCATCAAGAAATGAACCTCAGCTCCTACCATATATTACATATAAAATAAACTTAAAAAAAAAAAAACCTAGTCACAAATGCTAAAACTACAAAATATCTAGCAGAAACTATGGAAATTCTTTGTGACTTAGAACTGAGAAAAACCCTACATACTGGCCTTCACCAAGTTTACAGCGTCGACTTTCAGAACGGTGTTTAAAGAAAAGTACAGGAGAGAAAATATTCACAATACTAACTCATAAAGATTTTTAGCCAGTATTAGTTACAAAACTGAGTAAGGAAACCGAAATTTAAAATGGGGAAATTTGAACATACCCTTCTCCCCAAAAGATGTCAAGGAAGCCCATGAAAACCAGCATCAGGGACTGGGATGCAGGCCAGCTGGAAGTGTTTACCTACCCTGGCTTCGGTCCCTGGCACCATGTAAACCAGGTGATGTAAACCAGGTGTGATGGTCCATAGCACCTACAATCCCAACACTTGGAAGGTGGAGAAAGGGAGATCAGTAGTTCATCCTACACAGCAAATTCAAGGCCAGCTTAGCCAGGATACGGGAAAGATTATGTCCAAAAAAAGAAAAGGAAAAACAGCAGGGAAATGTATACTCAGGACAAAAACATCCACTAACCTGGATAAAATGATAAAGATGGACAATACCAAGACTGACAAAGCTGTGGGAAAATGAACACTTGTTCAGCAATTGCTAGTAAATACAAAACAAAGGAAATTTTGGGAAATAGTTTGGGAGATCTTTAAAAGCTTCATAAAGTTCCTTATATGAAGAGTCAGCCTTCATCCTATGCATTTACCCAAAAGAAATTAATGCATATGTCCATAAGCAGAATGTGTCATTTGTACATAGCAGCTTTATTCATAATAAAGTAAAAGTTGAAACAACCTAAATGTTCATCATTACCAATAGTTAAACTGTGGTATATTCCTACAACAGAATACTAAGGAACAGAACAGAACATATTACTGACATACACAATAACATGGTCAATCTGAGATGGAAGAACTTCAAATACACTGTGCTAAGCAAAATATGCCAGACATGAAGTACATACTGTATGCTCTATTTATTTATAATTCCGTAAAAGAAAACTCTAATTTATAGTCACAGAGAGCAGATAAGTTGTTGAATAGAGCGGGGTGCTGGGGTAGAGGTGAACTAGAGTGCTTAAGAATTTTAAGAAACTTTTTAGGTGGACATAGGACTCCTCACAATGGCTGGGATAGGTAAATTTGTCAAGAACTTTTCAAACTGCAAACTTAACGTGGTTGCCTTTTCCTGTAACTAAATTACAGTCCCTTAAGAAAACTGACAGAAGGGGGTAGAAGGTATCATAACTCAGTCCACATTCCTTCCTTCAATTTTGTGGTTTACTACCATTCCGAGGCAGCAGACCTTTAAATAGCATAAGCAAAATTCCCTGCTGCCTTGTAACAAACATTATTCATTTTCAATAAAATCTCCACTAAGAAAAAAGCAAAACTTAGGATTTTTACATTTTGTTTTTACTAAATTTCATACTTCTGAAATAAACTCAAATCTTTATTAGAGCTTAAGGGAGTCCTAAATGGTGTGTGCTCCCTTGTGGCCTAACTACCTAAGAGACAAGTCGGAGACATGGAGATTACACCAGATGACTGCATACAGTGGCTAAGTAATACTGAACCCAGAACTAGGGAGGCCTCGCCGGGCTCTGGGCAGCCCTGAAGCACACGCTTCCCCTTCACTGCAAGACTCACAATGTAGCTGGAAGGAGGCATGACCAGCCCAGAGAAACAGGAGGAAGGGACCAGCAAGTCCAGGCCTGTTGACTAGGCTCCTTCTCTCCTTGGCAGGTGGGAGGGGGATCAGGAGTCCTTGGTTAACAGATGTTCTAAGAAGCAAGATGAAAGGAATTCATCCCTCCCTACCTAACCTGCTTTCCCAAAAAGGTCAGCGCA
>CABHPR010135085.1:15874-28364 GCA_902168415.1 Peromyscus melanophrys
GTTTATCAGCTTTCCCACCACTCTCCAAGTACAATTCAGGTAGTTCACACACAACACTCAATAAGGTATTCTATACTAGCTAAAGGGCCACCATAGCTCCTGCATTCATGTTGGCCCTATTCAACTGCATGTGGCTAAGGTACATGACTTCAGATATAATCTCCTTCATTTAATTTGAACTTACATGGGTAAAGAGGTCATTTACAACTGTCATGCTTTAATACGGTTTAAAAAGGGATTTTCTGTATGCAAAAAAACGGCACCAATCATGAACTCCTCTGTTGGTGTCTCAGAAAAGTCAGATTTTAACAAACACACTGAAGATGATGATGGTTCTGTGTTACCTCCTAACTAATTTAGACACATGCTATGTCGTGAAAGCACGGCCTAGAATGTCTACTACGGAGCAGGTTTTGAAGGGTTTCTGACTGAAGGAAATTAAAGAGCTGATTAGTAATTCTCTGACTGCTGGGAAAGGGGAGCCAGCCTCTGGGTCCCTGCATAAAGCATCATCTGCAAACTGACAGGGCTGCGCCGCTACAATCATGAAAAGGCCAGTTTTCTAAGACAACTCCTTCTAACTCCTCATTAGTTTTAGCCAAACAGCAAGAGCAATTTAAAACACTTGTGTGCTTATGCTGTCACCATCCTGTTCTGTCCACAGGACCCAGCTGTAGTAGGTATGAGCTCTGAAATGCCTCCCTGATAACTTTTCAATTCTGTTAGATATTTAAGATACAATACTTTATCACCCAGATGCCTGCACTCTAGAGATTAACATGAGTCTCCAGTTTTCAGGTATGATCTCAATGTGTAATGTTCTAATAAGTATCTATACCATACAAATTTGAAACCAGAACAATACAAATCATATTCAATATAATTTTAACACTAATACTGTTGTTTAAGATCATTAAACATAATTATATCATTATCATGAGTGTCATTTTTCTCCAGATTCATAAAAATGTATTATTCTAATTGACAAACTTAGTAAATTTTTATATACTCACATCCGAGCAAAATAATGAATGTGTTTTTCTCTTCCTGCATGGAATTATTAGCTAAAGTACCTTTTGGGGTCTGGAAAAATGAGTCTTTTTCCATAAATCATTCTTCCTTTTTCTCACCATCTTGTCTACTTTACATCTTATATCCGAGTAATAAAGAGACTAGCATGACCCACTAATGCCAAACCAGTTGAAACAGGTTTAACAGTCTAGAAGCAGCATGCAGGCTGCCATATGGGGTCTTGCCTCTTTTCGGGTTGAAGCATAAACCCCATGCCAAGAGCAATCTCTAACTGACAACCATCTTTTAGTATCACATGCAGTGACTTGATTCAGATAAGAGGTTATGGGGAAAAAAATCTCTTCTAAATCAGAAGGAAGTAAGAGGAAGTATTCCCAAACTAAGACAAGTTCTTCCTAGAATGGCTAGCATTCACTAAGCAGGGCATGTGTGAGGAACCATGCAAATGTTTCGTGTGTACTTTTACACAGAAAAAACAAAATCTACCAATCTAATTTCCAAATCTAAGAAGGAAAACTCCAAAACACAGGGAAAATCTATTTGTTTGTAATTTACACAATAAACAGATACCCACATGTAACATATCAAATGTGACATTCACTTCTCTAGCCATCTAACGACCCTCTGAGAATATCCCTTGCTATTTAACAAAATATGTATTTTAACCCATTCTAAAACTGTCCTCTCTACCCAGGGGCTAAATTTTTGATGATATAATTTAGGGGGAAAATATAATATTTTTTAAGGCAACTGCTGATTTCTCCAACTCTCAAAGAAAAAAAACAATGAACACTCCCCTAAAATACTTCTAAAAAATGTCATCCTCACAAAAACGCTGACCATACTTAGCTGTTTCAACAGTTTTTGCTAAGACTGCATAACACAACAGAAATAACTTTCATCTCTAATGGAAAAAATTTACATCAATAATATCTTCCTGAGTATCAGAAGGGACAGCACCTGACAGCTGCGTTTGTTTGTACTACAATATATACAATAAAAACAGTAATTCATGGCAATAACAGTATTGGTTTGTAGCTGTGAATGAGGATTTTTAATAAACTTTTTTCTTTTGTTCCGCTGTTTCTGTTTTGTTCTGAGGCAAGGACTTGCTATGTGTAGCCAGGCTGGCCTTGAACTTACAACTCTCCTGCCTTAGCCTCTGATAGTGCTGGGATTACAGGCATTTTGCTTCCTTACCATATCTGCTCACTCATGAGATTATACTACTAAACACATTCCAGTTCCTTGCTGTCAGTCACATATTGACAAGCTAATAATATATCTGCCTTGTTACTTTTACAGAGAGAGATATTTTATACCTATTTGACATTGTAATTATTTTTTCATTTCACTGAATAGTTCAAAAAAAGCTATTTAGAAAGACATTTATAAGTTGTTCACTGCAAAGTTACAAGCAAGAAGTATTAGTCAGTTGCAGTAGCTCAATCCTGTATTCCCAGCAGTCCCAGATGCTGAAGCAGGAAGAGAGCCTTGAGGTCAGCCTGAGTTAAAAGTAAGACCTTGTCTCTCAAAAACCAAAACCAAAAAGGGAAGAAATGTTTTCTGGGTTCTTCATACTTTCAAAAATAAGAAAAAGAAACAGGAGGATTTAGCTCAGCAGCAGGGTGCTAGTCTAGCATGCTGGGGCTCTAGGTACACCCTCCCCCATAAAAGGGAAAAAGGAAAGAAACTCTGTTTTGACCAGGATAATGTAAGAGGAGAATTTACTGACCATCTGCAAATGCCGTTCACCTTTACAAATGACTGACTTGTGATAAAGATGAGTCAACCTTAACAATGAAATGAAACATCATTCTGACACATCAGTATTCATCGTTAGCAAATATTAAAGAAGATGGTTACCACTTCTTAACTTTATAAAGTCAAAACAGAAGCACAAATTAGAACAAAAAAATTTCAAAGACATGTTCAGGATACACACATTTGCATGCATTTTTAGGTAAATTTTAAAATATTTCAAATGATAACTCTGAATCAAGATGAATGTCAGAAATATCTAAGCTTACACTAGTGAAGCAAGAAAAATGGAAGAGAGAGAACAGCAGATTTCTAGGAGGGAAAGAAATCACATACTTCCTTTATCATAGAACAAAAGTCTGCAAGTCTACATTGTAATAACACTGCCTGTCAAGTTAACCACTATTCAAGAACACATTTTCCAAACTGTATCTTTAAATGTACTCTCCCATATAGTCAAATTAAATGTCCATCAGTCAAAACACATTTCACTTAAGATGCTATCCTTAAGTATAAATTGCTTATAGAAGCACAGTCCAATCACTAAAGAATAATTCCACTACTTGATTTTTGTATTTTACAAACACAAGTTTTGCCCTTCTCCTCCAGAGTGGATGGATATCCCTATGTCATCTAAGCATTAAGTAGCAACCAAAAAAACACACCCAAACCAAACCAAAACTAGATTCAAACATCTTTTCATTGTGTACTGCTTCATCGGGCTTTGATAAAGACAGAGCCATCTGGGGTGGAAGAGCCCTCCTCCTTCTCATTTACTATCTCCACAGTCCCAGAAGCTGACACAACAACCATGGTTTTATTTGCAGACACTGACTTCTGTTTTTCTGCAACAGCTGCACAAACAGCAACAATCTCATCGCTTTCAAAGTCATAGTCAGGGATTGACTCTGGTGAGATGTCTGTTCCTTCTGGTGGGATTTCTTTTTTTTCAATCCTCTGTGCCACTTTCTGCTGCTCCTGGAGCTTTCTTGCCCAAGAAAGGTCCTCCTTCCATAGTTCAGGGTTCATTGGATATATGTGGAGGGCTACTTGAAAACTTCGAATTGCCTGGGGGAAAAAGATTTTTTCATTTGCTTATTTCTAAAAATCACCATGTTAGCTACAATTACATACATACAAGTAGGTGTGGGTATCTATGTATCCATACATGTCTATTGCAGCATACTACTATAATTAATTTTAACACAAAAGACAAGCCATCTGTCTAGATGATTATGGTAGAGAAAAACATACAGGTGTGAGGGGGAAAGACTAAGAACATGCTGATGGACTATTCAATTAGGGGCACTGGTACTTAGGGTTTGAGCATCTTAAAAGAGTCATATACTATGTCCACATAAGATTTATCCCTCAGGCCAGGTGGTGGTGGTGCACGCCTTTAAACCCAGCACTGGGGGTCTGCGGGAGCCAGGCGAATCTCTGTGAGTTCGAGGCCAGCCTGGTCTACAGAGCAAGTTCCAGGACAGGCACCAAAACTACACAGAGAAACCACGTCTCGAAAAACCCAAAAAAAAAAAAAAAAAAAAGATTTGTCCTTCAGATGCTAGTCACACAGTTCAACACGGGCAACTGAAATCAAAATCATAAACCACATAATAAAACACCAAAATCATAGTATTTGTCCCAATAGCTAAAGAAAAATATTTGACAAAATTCAGTAATCTTTTTGTGATTAAAAAGTCAACAATCTAGGAACACATGGAAATAAAAGCCATGCAATACAACACCCAAGACCAACATCACACTCCACAGTGAAAAACTGGGCGATTTCCTGCAAGATCAGAAGGAGGCCAGATCTTCCCATTTCTTTTTTTAATTTTATTTTGGAGATTATAATATAGTTACATCACTTCTCCCTTCCACGCCCTCCCTCTAAATGCTCTCATCTGCTCCCCCTTGCTCTCTTTCAGATCCAAGGCCTCTTTTTTCATTCAGTGTTATTGCATGCACATATGTGTGCATATAGTCCTGAATATAACCTGCTCAGTCTGCAGAATGCTACTTGTGTGTGTTTTCAGGGCTGATCATTTGGTATTAGACAACAATTGCTATGTTCTTCCCATAGTAAGTTCTAGCCAGAGAATTAGGAAAGAATATAAATCATCCAAATGGGGAGGAAGAAGTAAAATTACCCCCATTTACAGATGACATAATCTTACTTAGAGAAGACTCTAAAAACTGCACAAGATGACTGTCAGAACTGCCAGTCACAGGAGCAAGTGCCTGAGTCCTAGCTTACTCAGGAAGCTCAAGCAGGAGGATGACTTGTACCAAGGAAGTCAAGGTTAGCCTGGACAAAATATGACTTTCAGTCACAAAAAAAGAAGGAAAAAAAAAAGAACAATAACAAAAAACAAAAATCTACAAAGAGTAATAAAAACCTCCAAAAAGCTGCAGTATATGAAATCAACATGCAAAGCTGGATTATGCCTCTCCACACTGAGAACTAGGTGACGGAAGATGGGAGGAGGCACTCACAGAACAGCAGCTGCTAGAGGGCGAAGACTTCCAAACTGAGGCCACAAAAGTAGCTAAAGGAAGTTAGAGACACAAACAAATAGTTCGATATCTCATGCTTGTGGTTGGAAAACTTAATGCCAATAAAACGCTTCTACTACCCGCTGCGAAACTACAATACATACAATAGCATTTTAATAGAGACAGAAAATAAAATTCTGGAATTAACACAGGACTACAAAACACCTCACCAAATCAATTTTGAGAAAGGACAAAGCCAGAGCATCACACTTCCTGATTTCCAGTATGTGTTACAAAGTTATTGTATACAAAACAGTAGTACACAGATGCAAAGAAATGCCAAGCTGTGCAAATGAAATGTCTAGTGCAACAATTATCACAGTATTAAAACCACTAACTCAAAAGAGACTGGGAAAACATCAGGGAATTAAGACTTTTAGGTAGGCAGTATGTATCACATACTGACACAAAAATTCCAAAGGTGATAATGCCATATGCCACACCTGTAAAGGCAGGCCCAAGCTAATTTTAGCACTAGCAGTTAAGGGCCACATGATTGAACTGAACCACTGTTGATAAAGAGCTACCTACACGTTTTCCTGCTCTCCTTTCCTTTCCAACTTCTCCAATAAATCTTAAATATCTCAGTAATCCCATTCTTTCACAGCTTTTTTTTCCTTACTGGGCCATTGTCTTCCATGTTCTCACTCTTTTACCCTGTCCCCCTGAACTAGCATTCTCCTGACAAGCCTTGCCTCTCTGCTTCACTCTTGACTTCCTACTTTCTCACTCTCCCATTCCACTAGGCATCTGCATTTCCTTAAGTATTTTCCAGAGAGAGGAACAGCAGGATACACTGATATGAAACGGAAATGGGGGAGAGGAGCGAGAAGAAGGGACAGTAGCACTAAGGATATTTGAAGGAATGTCCTTGAGGAATTACTTTTATGTACCTAAAATTATAGATAAGGCATGTTAGTGTATTTGTATACATGTACATACATGGTTTAAAGAGTGTTATGCCAGTCAGGCTAATAATGCTCTCCGCAAGAGCCATAGACTGTAAGAAAAACTTCAGTACCAGGCAGAGAAACCCCCTTTCAAGATGTTGGTCAAGGTAGTCCAAGAAACTCCCAAAACATTATAGGCGATTGATGTTTCCTTTGGCTGCCTCTCAGAGGTGGAATGTCCCTATTGCTAAAGAAATCATGCACTTCAGATATAGGACTCAGAAGGTCTGAGCTAGATCTGACTCAAAAGTCTTCTCCCAAGGATAAGCCTTCCTAGCACTGGAAGGTACCAAATAACTTGCCAAGGAGGGGAAGTAACTGAAAGTCCTATCTAGCTGTGATGACTGAACCACAACAAGGACCAGCATGGCATACTATCCTTAAGGGTGCAATAGTGGTACTCATATCTTGGTGGTAACCAATGGCTATCTAATAGGGTTTAAGGCCAGCTCAATGGGAAGGAAATGGATGTCTGGTACTGGAAACCTAGCCAATTCCTGGGGCTAATGAGGTCATAGATCTTAGAGGAGAACCTACTACTACTATTACTACTACTACTACTACTACTACTACTACTACTACTACTACTACTTTAGTAAATCAACACAATTCATAACTGCACTTTAAATACGTATTCTTATGTCCACAGTAAGTTAGCTCTCACCATTCATCAAAAAAACTTCTCCCTGCAACAGATGGAAACCATTACAGAAAACCACAACTGGTCAAAATGCATGGAACCACTGATCATGAGGTTCCCAGACCCAATATATAGCCACAACACAACTTCTGACACTAAGACCCAGGGGCCATCAAGGAAGAGGGGGACAAGAGACTAAGGGCCATAGGACTAGAAAATCTGTTGTGAGACTGTATTTCCTAGAAAGGACAGAAAAGCTTCACCCATTATACCTCAACAATATGGATGCCTACCCAAGACCAAGTACAACACCAATAGACATGGTAACTGAAAGGAAGGGGTCAAGCTCACAGGGCCCCACCACTAGAAAGAGAACTATAGAAAAATAAAGAATCCTGAAAGTGGGAGAAATAGTCATCTCCAGGGATGAGGACCCTAACTGGCTATCTGATACCAATGGTCAGCCCTGAAATCACATTAACACTAAACGGACTGAGCAGGTTATATTGATATGCTTGTGAATTTACATATAACACACACAGATATAATAACAAAGAAGAAGAGGCCATGAATTTGAGAAGGAGCAAGTAGAGGGATATAGGAGGGGTTGGAGGAAAGAAAGAAGAAAATGATGTAATCACATTTTAATTTTTAAAATGTCAAATTAGAAAAAGATAAAAACAGGGGGCTGGAGAGATGGCTCAGTGGTTAAAAGCACTGACTGCTCTTCCAGAGGACCGTGGTTCAATTCCCAGCACCCACATGGCAGCTCACAGTTGTCTGTAACTCCAGTTCCATGGGACCTGACACCCATGACAAAACACCATGCACATAAAATAAAATATAAATAAATAATAAAACCTTTAAAAAAAGAAAAACCAAAAGCAAGCAAACAAACAAATAAATAAAGTTAAAAAAAAAGAAAAAGAAAAAGATAAAACACAAATGGTCAATAAACATGAAAGAATGTTCGGCCTCATTAGGAATCAGAGAACACAAATCAACACTCAGTGAGATTCTTTCATGAAAAGCATGGAGGATTTTTAGGGGAAAAACAAACAAACTAGAAATTGATCTATCATTTGACCCAGCTCTGATCCAGCTACAGCACTCCTGGGTACTCAAGGACACCAAGCAGACACATCACAGAGATACTTACACATCAATATTTATGCAACACCATTCACAACAGCTAAGCAGGAAACAACCCAGGTGTCCAACAACAGAATAAGGAAACTGGTGTGTGTGTGTGTGTGTGTGTGTGTGTGTGTACTGCATTTTTTAAGCTATAAAGAATGAAGTTATATTCTTCTTAGGAAAATGAATGTGCCTGGAAACAATCATATTAAGGGCATTAAGCCAGCCTCAGAAAGACAAACATCACATATTTTCTCTCCCCTATTGTTCCTAGATTTTATATAGTCACATAAAGTCATCTGTGTAGACATTAATGAAAATAAAAGTGAATTTGTGTAGGGAAACAATAAAGACTAACAGGTGGGATAATCAAGAAAAAGGAGGGTAGAGAGAATACAGGAAAACAAGAAGAGGCAGGAAGGGGTATGCTCAATATACAACATGCACCTGGAAGAAACATATTTTAAAAATCAAAATATAATTAAATCTGAGCATTATAACAATCACATTTCTTTACCAGCACTATCTCTCCTAATCCAAGCTGAGCACGACCTAAAGTTTGCCAAGACTCCCATGAGTGTGGGTTACGCTTGACGGCCATTTCTGCTGCATGTACCGCTGGAAACATTTCATGAAGAGACATCAGGACCTATGTGCCACAAAGAAGAAGAAACAAACCCCGTCATGAACATACATAATATAAACTAGCAAACTACTGGTACACATCACACACGAACAATGCTTTTCCTTTACAAAATATATTTTAACCTGGCACACAGCATTCCCAAGGATTTTATCCCCTACTTCACATTCAGTATCAGAAATTCTAGACCTTTTTTTTCCCTCCCCAAATAAATAAAGATATAAAGTATCTCTATGTTCATCTCATCAAAACCAAGAGGTTGTATTCTAGCCACAGTAGCTCAAGCTATCTGAAATCCAGGCTTCACTTACAGTTACTCTATTTATTTACAAAGTATTTTTTAGGAAACACTCAAATCTTGTTGTTAAAACTAGATAAATACATTTGTTCAACCAGCCATCCAGTCCCAAGTGCACATTTACCTGTTGTGAAAATTAAACACCCTGTAGGCCAAACACCTGGGCTTTTTAAGCCACACAAACCAGAAAATTCACAGAACTAGAGAACTGAATGCCCATGGGAAACAGTTGTACGTCCTTTATAATCTTTGATTCCACGAACATTTGGAACATTCTTGACACAAACACCATTCTTAGGTTCTAATTTAAATTCTTCATATAGTTCCCCATGAATCTTCCCTTAATCTGCACATACTTTAACCCTGAATGTAAAAGCATTCCAAGGAAGGACTTTACAGATTCTGCTTCAGTGGACCTAATTTATTTGGGTTCTTCCTCTATAAAATAAATCAAAGCTGTTAAAGCATGCACCTTTCATTTCAGAGTATTACGTGAAAAATACTTGTAAAAAAATAGATCAAGGCTGAACTGCAATAATTAATTATTTGTCAAAAATTGTACTGAATGTTCTTTAGAGGCTGTTTTGTTATTTTGAGAGTTTCCCTATGAAGCTCAAGCTGTCCTGGAACTCCTGACTCTCCTTGCCTTAGTCTCTCTAAACTCTGGGATTACAGCATGTGCCACCACACCGGGCTGTCTGAGACGTGTAGTAGTCCTTAGATAACTAGATCAGGTGCTCAGAGGCTTTCTGCACAGTGTCTCCACTAAGTATTAGAAATGCATATTGAATACAGATGTTAGTTTCTTAGCTGGTAATAAATCACATCTATTCCAGCCTTTTGCTCAGCCCTATGCTGTTTCTTTTCTTATCATTTTGAGTGTGTTTACCTTTTAGGCAGATATGACCTGGGAACTGCATTTCCATCCGTGAGTCTTAGCTAGCTACTGTTGGTTGGCTTTCTGAGACCTAGGGAGGGTTAAGGCTTTGTTCCTCAGTGCTTCTTTGAGGCAACAAGCCCTGTGAGGATTGCTTTCTATCAAGTTGATTCAGCTTACCCACTTATTTCTAAGATTAGTGCATTTAGAAATAACTGGAGAAGATGGAAACTTTGAAAGGGGGATCCTGAAAGATGAACTCAGGGCATTTTAACATTTTTTTTCTTTTAAACATCAAGATATATCTCAGAACACTTCAGCGGCAAGACTCAGTCTACTGAGGAATCCAGCTTGCTATCGACCATGAAGTCAACAATAGGTTATCTTCCTACACCAAATGTTCTACTAACCTGTTCAAATAAGCCGAGGCAAAACCAGAAAAGGCATTCCTAGTTTTTCTTTAATACCTAAGGAGAAAAAAAACCTTTTCTTCCCTAGTTATCATGTCACAAACTTTTTAAAATGTTAACAAAAATAAACCAAAAAATCCCATAAAATAGAAGAAAAGAAGGTAAGTATTGAAGATGTAGCTACATGGTTCTTCTGATGAAGCTGTTCTCTTTCATGTCCTTCCGGGAGCAGCATCTCTTCAGTTACAGCAGCAGGGATCATCTTAGACCAAGTTTGATCATCCTCTGAATGCTGTTAGCATGTCTGGAGATCTTGCAGACTGAAAGCAGAAGCCACAACTACAGGTTCACACAGCAAGATGAGCAGACCCTTCCCAGATGTGCCGTTCTTGTCAGCCTCCACCGTCTGCTGCAAGGCCTCAGAAATGGAGTGGTCGGGGTGGACCCACAGGTGTCTCTTTGCCGCCATGTGAGTCACTGCTGATTGGTCCCTTAAGGCGTGACTCTTCCCATGTTTGCTGTCCATGCATACGAGCCTGGGACATACAGCCTGGGGAAGTTACCAACAAGTCTGATATGACTATCTTTTCCACCTTTAGTTCCAAAATGTCTTTCCATAATTTTGCAGAAATTTTGTCTTTTTCTCCTCTTTTTTTCTTTTCCTCCTCTTTTTTTCTTTCTTTCTTCTTCATCTTCTGGAAGTTCCACTCGCTCCCTCTTTGGTGACTGACACTAAAATCCTCTGCTTAAACTCCTTCAGCTGTTGGACACAGCACTTAACAATGGCTTTATCATTTGCACCATTTCTTTTGTTGTTGTTGTTGTTGTTGTTGTTGTTGTTGTTGTTGTTGTTGTTCGAGAAAAACCCTGTGTAGTTTTGGTGCCTCCCTGGATCTCGCTCTGTAGACTAGGCCGGCTTCGAACTCACGGAGATCCGCCTACCTCTGCCTCCCTAGTGCTGCGATTAAAGGCGTGCACCACCACTGCCCAGCCATCTGCACCATTTCGAAACCATGCTTTGAGATGTTTCACAAAGGCCACATTAGCAACAAAGTACTTGGTCTCACCTGTGACAAAACAGATGTGTTTCTGGTTTTCCTTTATTCTGGCAAGCAGTCCTAAAAGATGGTCTCATGCCCAGAGCCGATGTGGAGTACTGTACAGCTCTGAAAGGTTCTTGCAATTTTGAGTCTTCAATGATTTCTAAGTTCTATTTTTCAAGCATTATTCATAATACTTTTCTTTATCTTCTGCCAGTACACTCAACAGTTCTAAGCAATTTTTGACCAAATTCTTTTTGATAACATTCAAGTTTTGTTTTGTTACAACTTACCACAGTTGTAATATCTCCTTATTTAGAGTCTGCCAGCCCTGTAATGACAATCAGATACTCTGGGATTATTAACTCCTTATAGGTAGACAGGATGGAAACAGCATACATACAATTTAATTTATTCTTTTCTTTTTTTCCTGTTTTCAAATAGATCAAAAGGAACATGTCTTGGGACAAAAATAAGCACTTAGAATTCCAAATGTCCTTCAACAGAAAAATGATCCACTGCCAAGTGTGCTTCCCAATCATTGGTCAAGCTCTTATAGGCCTTCCCATGTTCTTCACTGATAATGTCATCAGGGTTTCTGGTCCAAATAGAATTTTCTTGGGTGAGTGCTTCTTGAGGGATGTACCTTTTCTTAATCTTCTTTTTCCTGTTACCATTCTCCTCCCCTCCCTCCTCCTCACCCCCATTCCCTCTCCACTCCTCCCTCCTCCTCACTCCCTCTCCACCCTCTCCTCCTCCTCACTCCCTCTCCACCCTCTCCTCCTCCTCGTCTTTCTTCTGAATGAACTTCTATTTAAGGCTTGCCACCAGACTCTTCTTCCTTGTCTTCAGCCTCATGATCACTGACTTCTTTATCACTCTCTTGCGAAGAGAGCAATGGGTTACCCAATAAACTGAGAATGCATCTTCACAATCTCTTTTATTATTCTTTCCTCTGAGTAGTCAGCTTGGTCTTCTTTCAGACATAGGCTAGCCTTTGTTACACAGCTCATAGGTCCCCTGTGGCAGTCTTCACTGTGAATGATTACTCTGCTAAAGATTCCCAAGCATGCTGCTCACCATTATTATGTTTCATGATCACAGTCACTTTCTCAGCAATGAAATATACAGTAAAAAAAAAAA
>CABHPR010135086.1:0-14314 GCA_902168415.1 Peromyscus melanophrys
ATAAACTTCCAACATAGAATATCTAATCTTAAAAGAGAAGTTATGTTTCAAATTTTCTAGGCATACTAGATAAGGTGTTCTAGAGTGACCCCATGGTCATCAATCAGCTGTTGTCCTGGAACCCTGGTTAACTGTAGGAAGAATGGGCTCTTGATTGATAAGATGGCTATCCCCTCAAAATTAAAAGAATGAAAAGCAGTGATCATAAGTCTTAGTCACATCACAGTAACTGGGAAGAAAAGCCAACACAAATAACATTGGAACACAAATCAGTGGCAAGGTTGTTCCCAAGATCCCCCCAAACAACGTTAGATTTACATGTGGGTGTTCCTAATACTTCCCCAGGTTGCTGTCCAGTTCTGACCCCTGGTTTGAAATGAGTTTAGAACATCTTGTCATACCAAATAGCATGAGCATCATCTTAAACCACCAGGTCATTGAAGAAACTTCTAGAAATTGACCACTGACTAAATTGGAACAACCCTTAGCTTCAGTAAAGATAATATTTGCAATTGATCGATATCCATTAAATATGCATAAATACTTATATTTATGATGACATTTTAAAAGGATACTTTTTAAAATTTTGAAAACTGGAAAACAAAGAGAATGAATCAAGTTTTTCTTCTGCTTTTGTCTATAAACTATATTCCTGATAACTAAAGAAAAATGCGAGAAAAACAAAATACATATTCCTATATAACATGTCTGAATGAAAAATAAAGTTGAAACCACAGTCAATACTCTGCAGTCTCCAATGATATGGATTTGAGTCATCAGCGTCCTCAGCTCTGACATCACAGAGAGGCCAGTGGGCATTGCCTGGTGCCACAGGGCAAGGACCTGAGCGTGGTGTACAAAAACTGCAAAGGACAGAGAAACAATGAAGAGCTTATAGCATCTAGGCTGTGGGGAACTCTGCAGGGCAGATGTTCCAGTTTTTACAACAGACTAAAGAAAATGGAAAGAAAGGGGGAACATTTAAACTATGGTTGTACATTTAGACTCCAAAATCCATCCATAAGATTTTTTTTAGATAAATGAGCTAG
Source organism: Peromyscus melanophrys (assembly GCA_902168415.1). NCBI lineage: Eukaryota > Metazoa > Chordata > Mammalia > Rodentia > Cricetidae > Peromyscus > Peromyscus melanophrys. Next base: position 1,050 of record CABHPR010135086.1, read on the forward strand.
ACTCAACTACAGTCACTAAGCATAAACAATTTAATAACAAATACAAAGAAGTGGTAATGATAAAAGCCAGGACAGCATGGGGTTACTCTTTAGGAGAGAGTTAACTTTTTCCTCTGCATCTACATCTGCTACATTCATAGAATCCAGTGCATCTATTTGAATCAATAGTTTATATTTAGCACCTCATTTTCTAAAAGCAGTTACTCTGGAGGAAAGAGAGAGGGTTCAGGCTGGAACAAGACATCTGGAAGGGTTCCTGGGTACTTTGCAGTCTTATTTTTTGACCTTGCTTATATATTCATTGTGTTTGACTGAAAATTGGTTCCAAGGATGTCCAAGTCCTGCGTCCTAGAACCCATGAATGTCACCTCATAGGGCAAAAGGAACTTTGCATGTGATTAAGATAGAATCTTCATATGGGAGATTATCTTGGACTATCCAGGCCAATAACATCAAAACAGAGAGAAGACAGCAGTGTCTTGAAAGCTAACTTCTACTTCACTGGCTTTCATGATGGACGAAGGGCCTGGCACACTGGCCATGTCTGACTTCACAGAGATGGGGATCGGGAGTTCAAGGCTAGTCTCAATGACCTAGTAGGACACTGTCTCAAGAGTATAAGATAAAAATGAAAAGATAGATGGAAGGATAGATGATAGATAGATGGATGGGTGGGTGGATACATTATGGAATGTGACCTGAATACTAGAGAAGTCAAGTAAAGAGATTCTTCTCTGGGGCTACCAGAGGGAGCTGGCCTCTGTCCATATCTTTGTAGTACACTTGATGAAACTGAGTTTGGAATTATGATGCCTAGAGAAAAGAGCACAGATATATTTTAAAAACAAAGATACAAATTATGTCTGTACTGAACATATATAGAGCTCTCCCTTGTCATTGTTCCCTACACAATACAGTATGTCAACCATTTACCTGAATTTACTTGGCACCACATATTATAAATAATCTAGAGATAAGTTACTAAAACAAGCAGGTGTAGGTCATAAAAATATTATGCCATTTTTAAAAATATTCAGGGTTTGTAACTATGCTTAAGGAAAAAATCCATAATTACTCCCTCACAGACACCAAGGGACAACTGTGTTATAATTATCAGAAGACAGGAAAATAAAAAAAAAGTAAGCATCAATTCTAAAGTAAATTAACTCCATCAATTTAGATTTCTAGAGGTGAAATTGGAATGGCCCAAGTATTCTGTACTGAGATATCTAAAACACAGTGCATGGTTATTTGTGGGATAAAAACAATAGATTCAGAGCAGAAAAATGTCCAACTTTCTGTGTCATAGTGACTACAAGTCTTCATCAGTTTATCTCAGGTAAATGTGTCTCCTCCAATAGGCACATTTTGAGGTTCTCCAAGAGAAGTTTTAAAAAAGAGTTGGCTACAATAAGGTTCTCCAAGATAGATAGATATAGATAGATAGATAGATAGATAGATAGATAGATAGATAGATAGACAGATAGAAAGACAGATAGAAAGACAGATAGATAAATGAATATCACCTCTTGGCCAGCAAGTTACTAAAAGCCATCTCCAGAACATCATAGAAATAGAGGCAAATTTTTTAAATGATCTAAGATCTACAGTAGGTCCTGTAGATTGAAAAGGATTTTGTTAGTGACATATGTTCTCTTTCTTTAGCTCTATGGAGATGCTATACTTCTATCTTTAAGCTTCAGAATACAGTCTCTGTCAATGTCCCCCATACCCAAAACACTCACCACCTTTATAACTGGTTTCAAATATTTATGTCACTCAGTGACACTGGACACTGTTTACTCCGCCTACCTGACTTTACAGTTCAGGGTCTCTCTCCTTGGAGATGGAGGAACCCTGAGGAAGAGGGGAGGAAAGTTTGCAGGAGTCAGTGGGGATGGAGGACACTGGGAGAACATGCCTCACCGAATCAACTAAGCAGGGCTCACATGGCCTGCCCGGGTCTGCATCAGGTGCTCTGCATATATGTTTCAGCTGACAGCTTGGTGTTTTTGTGGGACTTCTAAGGAGGGGACCCAGTGTATCTCTGACTCTTTTGCCTGCTCTGGGACTCTTTTCCTCCTGTTGGGTGCCTGTCCAGGCTCAAGAAGAGAGCTTCTGCCCGTCTTATTGTATCTTGTTTTGTCCTGTTTCACTGTTGTCTCTTGGAGGCCTGCTCTTTTCAGAAGAGAAAACTGAGGAGTGGATATGGGGGAGAGGAGAGGCAGGAAGTAGAGAAGGAGAGGAGGGAGAGAAACTATGGCTGGGTTGGGATGTATTATATGAGAAGAAACTATTCTTTAAACATGTTTTGAAAAAAAGAAACTACTTACTTGCCTAAACCTTGTTCTCCAAAATAAAGGAAAGACAGGCTTACAACATAGGAAACAATTCCCCTTAGACAAACAATTCACAAATGTATGCTACATAAACAAATACCTATTTGTGGTACTGCTATTTAACTAGTAAGTTATAAGGGAAGTCTTATCAAAAAGTTCCCCTAAGGGGATGATAATAAAAATGATTTGAGAGATACTAAGCCAAACTTCCATGAGGGTTCAAATACCCTAATTAAATAAGGCCCTGCCCTGTTCCAACAACGTAAAGAAGTCACAGAATTCTGTCATTAGAAAGTCTACATTGTGTACACAAGTCAATTTGTCCTGAGTTATGACCTCAGTTACAAGTTCCTAAAATTACTCCAGAATTTAAGCTGATGATCAAAATAGTATTTATAGTGTTCTATCAGTAGGTGTTTATTCTATAAGTATTCCACAGCAGTAAAAAGAAAGCATTTAATTTTATTCATATTTATTCCTGAATTAAATGAGCCCACTAAAAAGCATGGCAGCCCTTATCAGGAATTCAACTGTCCACTTGCCAAGCAGAAACACAATATTCATGACTATTGAATAAAAGCAAATGTTTAAAATAAGATAAGATAGGTAACTGAGATATCTGTTAACATCTATAGCCATGCAGGAAAAGGTCACATAGGTCTCTACTAAATAATATTAATTTTTATATAAGAATTCATTTATGTTAATCTAAAATTCCTGAATACTAAAAGAAAAACTGGGCATTTTCTAGCATGACTATGCAAAGCATCAGCATGTGTTCACAGGAATGTGTGCACCCAGATGCTCACACAGGGATGTTCTGATTAGCATTTAAGAAACTCACATTGGATCCAAACGCTAAATCTACAAGTTTGTTTCTGTCCTCCAAAAAACAAATGGAACAAAATAACCTTATATCCAAAGTATCAAATAAAATGACTTTCTGAGTATTTTACCCCAGACTAAAAGGCTACGACTTAGAACTAGATGCAATTCATTTTTCTTGGTATCAAGAAGCTAAACAGATGTTGGAATGACCTGGTGCAGAAACACTCTGCAAAGCCATGCTACTCAGCAAGCAGGACTGGTGAGGTAGGAAATGTCTTAACAATGCCTAGCTTTAATACGAGAAACTAGTGAGTACGTTAAAACAGGACTTCCAGCCACGTGTGACCACAGCAATGCAGGTTCCTTCCTGGGCTGGGAGCAGAAGAATGGGACTGGAACATCCACGTTTCAACAGTACCAATGGTTAACCTTTTAGAAAGGAACTGAGGGAGTCTAAATCAGAATGCTTAGCCATAAATGATGCCTGGAACATCTCCAATTGTCAACTTTTAGTGACTTTGATGACAAAGTTTTAGCATTGCTCAGGGTTTACAATTAACCAACAATTTACAAAATCAATTGGAAACATAAAAGAATATAAAACATGCTTACTCTGTCTTAAAAACAATGAACTGCATAAGTTGTTTCAGTTAGAATTATTTTTATGACTACCAAGTAAAAATTCTTTGCAAAACCAGGACTGTGAAATCTTTCATCCAGTTTGGTGAGATGCTCTAGGTGCAAGTTAAACAAACTAACAAATTCTTAGAAAACTTCCATCTCATATCCTACTTGAACCCTCCAGAGAGCAGGGCAAGGGTTTCTCATGAGTTTGTAAAAACAAGGTCATTTGTTATGAGAAATCATATTTTAAGTTTCACAGGAGAGGGAGGGGAAATGGGGTGAATGGTGTGGCAAGGGCTGGGTTAGATTCACAATTAAAACTGTGAAATGCTAACGCCCATTATGAAGACAAATAGGAAGGTACAACTTCATTGTTGAAAACAATTTCCCTTCTATCAGTCCAAGGATTCAAGCATCAATATTGTAGATGAACTGTTAATTACAAAATCAATTAAAAATTATTTCTAAAAACAGTCACGCATCCCTAGCTCTCATGGGGGCAATTTGGGCAGAAGATCTCATCCTGGCCAGACCGCGTCAAATCACAGTCGTCATCCACAAGTAAGCAAAAGCAATCTGGTTTTTCATTTTTCAGCGCGGCTGAGCCCAGCCTGAGATTGATCGTCACATATGGCCCCAGAAAACAAACTGTCAATATCTTGAATACTGCAGAATTTGAACAAATAGCCGTCCGCCCATTCAAGCCGCTCATTGCATCCCATTTAACAGATTTTATTGACAGTTTCCTTCTTGTAATTAAAGGGAAAACTACTGGCCAGCAACCAAGATAAAGTTCAAAGATAGGGTCAAAACAAAAGCAGCTGGAAAGAGCAGGGTGTGACTGTCAATGGTACAAGGCTTGAGAGCCCTTATTGACAGGCAGGTATCTGAAGATCGGCCCGTCATTAGGAGGGATCTATCCTGAACTTTATGCAAATGTGAAAAGAGACAACCTAGTGTTAGGGAAGGTACAAAGGGAAAACAAGAAAGTCGCAGTGATTTTTACTTACCAGTTGTCCCTATTTTAGCATCTTCTTGTTCAAATGCAAGGTGTGTCTATTTCTATAATTCTCAACCCTTGCTGCAAATGGCACTATCAACAGAATTTGATGTCTACAGGACTCCAGACTATAAGCCACAGGGCGTTCTTTCATAACAAAACCAAGAGGCAACATGGCATGTATTTTTCTCAACTGCAAAATTGGCCTTTTTGAGAAGAGAGGTGGGAAGTGTTTCTCCATAACTCACTGGCGTTGACTCTCACAGAAACAACAATGGAGCTAATTTTGTCCCAAGAGTGCCCATTTGTGTGAGTCCCTCAAGACCGTCCGCTTAGCTATGGTCCAAATTAGTAAATGCATGGGGTGCTAAAAGTGTCACAGCTTATAAGAGGAAGTAAAATAAAAACTGCTTCCTTTAAGTATATTTTTCTTTCTAACTTTTCTCTAGAAAGCTACGCTGATTATAATTTTGCTGACTCATGGATAATTTACAAACTAGGCCTCACAAATCTCCAAGAAAGGACAGAAAGGGGTAAAACAGACGGCATTAACAGTGCAACAATGACCACATCAATATGCCAACCTGAATTAGCAAGAGCTATCGCTTTGAGGGTGACGAATTCTTCTTTCTCCAGCTTCATGCTCTTGTATTTCTTCACCAGCTGCAGGATAGCATTATTTAGGTCAAGAAGGCCTGCTAATTTGGACTGGTCTTCATCCATTATATAATCGTCTGCATAGACAAGTTCATCCTCAAACGAAAGGGATCGGTACACAACACCAAGGATCAAGATTTCCATCCACGCACTCTGGAGAAGGCTCATCTGATCCGCCAGGGACAGTGTGGAGAAGCCTGCATGGGAAGATGGGTGGATCAAGTTACTCGAAAGCCACAATTTCATAATGCAACCTGAGCTTCCTAGGGTGGGCAAGCTCTGTCTCAGGTCTCAAAATCATGCTGCGCTCTGATTAGAAGTTATTAACTCCCCCCACCCTAGTATCATATTGTGAACCCAAAGTCGAAGTCACAAGCTGGCTTCTATTGGATGGTGCTATGGTAGAATCAGAAACCCAGATAGGAGAACATGATAGACAGATGGTTTTCTTTCCTTTATTTGCAGAGAAAGCACCATGCATCTCTCTGCTCTATTTCCAACATTAAAGGAGGTAAGATTTTCAGGTACCTTTAACTACCTAGTTTTTAAAAACTAATATTGATGAGGAGGATGAAGGCAAAGATAATCCCCCACACACACCGTGGAAGAAAACAAATTAAACTGCATAACAGTCAACAACTCGGAAGTGTGTCTTCATGACAGTCATGTGATAAATTAAAACTAAATGAGCATGCTCAGCTGGCCACTTATCCCAGCTGACATCAGTGTGGATTTCTCTTTTAAACACTAACTAGTATATAAAAAAAGGAGAAATTTTATCTTACCAGCCTCCTTGTCAAAGAAAAAAAGCTACAATTCATTCTTATTATTAAAGTCTATTTGTTTAAAAATCTAAATATAGAAATAAAAGTGTCTGGTGGGAAGGACAGGCAGAAAGCCAGAGCCCAAATGTAAATATTGGCTAGGCTCAGGCACTGGCTCAGCCATTCATCTTAGGCAGGACAATGAACTTGTTTTGCATTTGGGAAATTTAAAAAGTGCAACTCCTCTAACTGCAAAATCACAACATACAGTTGGGAAGTGTTGTGTCTTATTTTCACCTGAAATAATATCTGGCCCAATCCTGCATTGAAATTTTAGAAAGCATCCATAGATCCATAGAAACTGTGTAAACTCTCATCTACTCTTGAGTAACAAAAAAAAAAAAAAAAAAAGGACTAAGGAATAAAAATAAAGTCTTGTTCAAGACAATTTGATCTACTTCATTAAGTCCAAGTAGGTGTACGTATATGTGTGTGTTATATAATGTACTTGGAAAAGGATGTGTCAGTAACAATAGCTGAAGACCGGGTGACTGTTCCCAAGAGACCTGAAAAGTACATATTTCCTTGCCAACGATATGCCTCATGGTTACTGTGTACAGCCTAGCATGATTTAAGGCCCTTCTAGCAGTAATCCTATAGAAGGGAGATCATTGTAACTAATGCAACTTAAGAAATCTCTTTTTACGCCCTTCCTAGATATTACGACCCAATCATAAATGTCCATGTACTCCAATCTCTGCAGGCTCCTGTTCACCATCAGCTGGCCCCATTTTTATTCACATGGAATCAGTTCTGTCCCACATGACAGTAAAGAAAAGGAGAGATTTACCTGACCCACTGAGAAAACCAGTGGACTGCCCTTGGTGCCATACATGCTTGGTAAAATCATCAAAGGGATGACTTCTGCTTCTCCTGATGGGGTCTGCATAGTGTTTCTTTCATTATAAAGGCACTTAATGTGGTATTTGGCAAGGCTTCTTTCAGTCAGTTTCATATATTTTCCCCTTATTTTTTAATCAGTGAAATTTAGTATTACATTTATATATATATATATATATATATCCTGACAGCATTTTTAAAGACGTCAGCGGAGGAAAATAATTATCAAAGAAAATTAAGTTCTACCAAAGACAAACAAAACTCACTGTTCTTTCCACCCCACCACCCACCCCACACTGACGAACTGAAAAAGAAAGACTAACAGGGTTTTTTTTTACAATTCCATCATCATCAACAACAACAAAAATCATCACTGGGAAACTTCTGAGCCAGAAGGAACAGATCTGTTTTAATTTTCCTGGTTTAATTCTTCCTTTTCACAATCCTAAACAGCGGTTTGTTGCCGCAGCAGATGGAGAGACCTCGTAGCCCGAAGCATCGTCCTGAGACAGCCCAGTCCTCCCTCCCAGACACTGCTGTTAGTAAATAGATTTACACATCCTCCAATCTCCACACATCTTTCTGCCGAATAATTAAAAGCAGGATGATTAGTTTATTGAGTGGAAGGAGGAACTTTTTTATTGAGGTCCATCCGCGATTTTATCAGGGCCAGCACTTTTACGGCTGTCGCTGGGGTGCAGCCATCCAATTTTTCTTATCTGCCTGATTAATACAAACGCTGTTTCAGGACGCATTAATTAACAGATACAAATCTACGTTCTCATGGAAGGATCAATACAGAGAAGAAAAGAGGCATCAATGTGAATTTAGTGCTGATGATGGAGAAGGCTCACTATCGACATTTACGTGTGCGGAAACTTTAAAGTTGCATGGGGCCCCTTTGTCCCTGTGATTTACAAATAACATTTTTTTTTTCAACAACAACAATGTCTGCCACATTTCTTTGGGGTTTAATTAAGCAAAAGCAATAAAATTTCATTTTTAAAGGTTGATTCTGCAATTTGCTTGCTCTGTATTGATGGCTCTGTGTATGTGTCTGTGTTCATCTACCTTGCAAACCTAACTCTTTCCCTTTTATTTTACTCTAAAATAACAAGAAAGAAAGGTAAAGAAAAGGTGCCTTTTTTTTAACACAAAGCTTTGACAACTTTGCTTGTTTGATGTCCTGAAGTATTTTTTTCTTACTTTGTTAAAGCAGTGTGATTTTTTACAAAAGCATCAGGAAAAAAAAAAAAATCCAAATCCATGCTTTAAGGAGTAAGGCAACCAGGGCCTCTATCTCTTTGGCCTTGAAAATCAGTGTCTCACAGTTTGTCCCTTTACAAGTTTACCTCTGCATTCCACAAACTGGCATAAAGAACTTCCCCCACCCAAACCTAGGGTGGCACTCAGACTTCCTACAAAACAGTCATATCTCCCTGGCCTAAGGGGACCCAATATGCAATCAAGATTTTATTTCCATTCCATAAAACATTTATCTATCTATCTATCTATCTATCTATCTATCTATCTATCTATCTATTAGGTGTGGTCCAGGCTGACCTTGAACTTGCTACAAAGCCTCTCACTGATGATCCTACATAGCTCAGGCTGGCCTTTCACTGATGATCCCACATAGCTCAGGCTGGCCTCCCACTGATGATCCTCCAGCTTCTGTCCACAGAGTGCTAGGATTACTGACATGCACCACCATGCCTGGCTTTCAAAAAAAAATTCTTTCCACCCTCCCTTGAGGAGGGCTGGCTATATTGCCCTTCCACAAAGACACATGGAGGAAATATTATCTTTATTAGGAGACATGAGCAAAGCATAGACACCCAAATGATGAGCCTCAATGAAAATGCTGTGCTAATGAAGCTGACTCTAAGGTTTTTTTTTTTTTTAAAAAAAAAAAAAACAAAACAAAAAACATGATTGTGTTATTGGCTCACAGATACTGTGTCCAAATGATAATTACTTGTTTGTGCTCTCACCAGGCATTTAATGGTGTTTTATGGCTACCCGGCTACAAAGTAGAGTCCTTGTCATCTATAACACATAGCTATCCTTGGCAAGATACCTTTCTCCCAAGCGAAATAAAATGGGGTTTGCCATAGTGTCCCTTAAGTTCACGTGCTGCACCTCCCGGGATCTTAATCTTTGGCGTGTGGCAGGTTATAGTTTCTAACATGCAGCCCTATTACAGCTTTTTAAAATACACCACCGCACATTTTTCTCTTTGCCAGCTGCAGCCCCTTCCGTGGATCCCGCCGACACGTCTGATCTCTCTTCATCTCTGCCTGTCCTGGAGTCGGTGCCATTTACTGTATCTCGGGCGTTTTGCTCAGTGGAAGGGCTCTCTAGCCTGACCCGCAGCTAAATTGTGTGTTTATCTGCACTACAGTATGCTCCAAATGCACCAGATGACAGTGGAGAATAGCAGCACTTGGAAGGATTGAAAGGCTTCTCAAGAGGCGGGTGCCCCTGAGGTAGCAGACTTGAAGAAAGCATGCTTTGTGCCAACCTTCTTGCCCATGTCTGCTGGAAACTTCGGGAGTTGACAGTGGTGCCACAGGCACTCGTCAGGGGCACTTTTTTTTTCAGCCTGGCAAACTGATGCACTTTACAGTCAACGTACAAAAAGGCTAAGCATTTGAAAGTGTGAAGGGCAAAAAATATCTGACGGCTAGTCTTCAAAAATACACTTTCATTTCAGAAAGCATAAATGTTTATTTCCTGAATGGAGTGTTGACAGAAATAGGCTGCAGTGCAGGATTTGGTTTTAACCCCTGCTAGGCATGTCCCTGTCAGCTGCTTAGCTCGAACAGAAAGCCAGATTTAAATCCTCGGGATATTTGTTAGTATCAGTTAATCATGACATTGATTTGCCTGTTCACAGGTTTTGAACTGTACTTTCTCTGTTACACACACACACACACACACACACACACACTAATAATTGACACTGTTTTCAGCAAATAGCATATCATGCTACAGTCATTATTGGGCTACAGTGACTCACCGAGTTGGCAAACCAAGTTGGTTTGGGGAATGCAGCACAGGCAGGTTCTCTCACTCCTGCACAAGTGAAGCTGACATTCATGGGAACTTGGGAAGAGGAAACGGTGCCAGTAAGGTTCAGTCTTAGCCACCACTAGATGCTCAGCTGCAGGGCCCTTAGTGGATACACCTGTGTATGTTGTTAAGCCAGTTGCTTTTTGCACATATTGACAGACATTATCACTTATGAGTTACAAAATGCACAAATCCGGGTCTTGGCTGTGTGTGTGTGTGTGTGTGTGTATGTGTGTGTGTGTGTGTATACACACACATATGTATAGACGTGGGTACATATATGTGGAGGCTAGAGGTCTCTGTGGTGTCTTCCTCAGCTGCTCTCACTCTTACTTTTTGAGTCATAGAATTTCAGTGAACCTGGATCTTTACCAACTGGCCTCCATTGGCTGTCCAATGAAACCCAGGTAACCCTCCCCTCTCTGTCTCCCTAATGATGGGATTACATGTTCACACAACTCTATCCGACATTTTATATAGGTTCTAGGGATCAAACTCAGGCCTTCAGCTTGTGGAGCAAGCGATTTACTGACTGAACCATCTTCTGGCCAACAGTGGGTAGATTACCAACAACAGCCAGCCTGCTTTGAGAAAGGAGCTGCCAGGAAGCAGATGATGCTGTAGTAAGAATTTCTCTATGAATCACACAACTTTTCTTTGGAAGTCTTTCCTTTCCCTAACACTTCTGGATAGCCAGACCAAGCTGAGACAAGCCCAGAGTCAGCAGTACTCAACCTGTGGGTCTCAACCCCCTTGGGGGGGTGTTGCTTATCAGATATCCTGCATATCAAACATTCACATTATAATTTATGACAGTAGCAAAATTACAGTTATGAAGTAACAACAAAATACTTTTATGGTTTGGGATCACCACAACATGAAGAACTGAATTAAAGGGTCTCACATCAGTAAGGTTGAGAACCATTGCCTTAGACTTTCACAAGTCCTTACCTGGCTGTAGCTATTTCTCCAGTCTTTGAAACTAAACTTAGAACAAAACATTTCTCAGAGATCATGTGTCAAATATGTTGCAAACTGCCTTTGAGTCAGGGAGATGCTAGCTACTTTTCTGTCTCCCAATCTTTATTTCTTTCCTGCCCCCAAACAAGGAAGCTCTGTCTAGGAAGCTCATCTTTTGGTTGTAACAAATTTGTGAGATATTCAAGAGCAAAAGAAAGAAGTAACCTATAACACAGGGCTTAAATCACTCATAAAACATCATTGGTGTCAGCTGGGACTTAGATGACAGGCATGTGGGAGAGTATAGGAGAGGCTTGTCTATGTACAGTGACTCCAAGATCTCAATAACTGACCATGCCCAACAGTATTTAGCTGGTGCTTCCTCTAGTTTCAACAGTTTTTAGACTCAAAAGAGCAGCAGAAATTATGCTCATGAAGCACAAAGCTGCTGGGGTTCAGTGAGCATGGAAGACAAAGGTCACTGGGGACAGAAGGACCTAGGACCCACTGATACATCTAGCACCTTGATGCTGATGAGACTCAGGCACATGCCATACCTCCTCTAGCCCTCATCTGCAACATGAGGTGACCCTGAAATCTTGCTATGGTAAACCCTGTATCACTATGTTTCTGGAGGATTTACTGTAAGGAAATTCATACCCATGGACACTTGGGGCATCTACATAGGCACTATAGTATTCTCCGAACTTTAGAGTATAGAAAATGAGTGTGATACTGCCCTTATCTCCTAAAACTTTACAGTTAAGTGAAAGCAGATTGGGGCACAGTGCAGAAAAGACCATAACTAATGTAAGGCTGGGTCAAAATATACATAAATAGAGAAGAGGGAAGTCCAGGCTTGACAGTACACATTCTTCTGTCTGTCCTCCAGTGCCTCCACAGTTTCAGCTGAGACAGCCACTCTCTCTTTGGATTCCATCTATATGATCCTATCCATGGCTATTTAAGCATCTTTTAAATACAAATTATAAATATGCCTTCCTCTGATTAAAAAAAAAATGCTTTCTTGGGGGGGGTTAGTAGGAGTTCAGCGGAAGTGGGATGGGGTATAAGGGGGTGAGTGTGGGCAAAGCAGAATGATCTATGGAAAGGTCATAAAGAAAGTCATTATTTTGTATGTTTACAAAAAGATAATACAATATAAATAATAATGACATTTAAAAATGCTCCCTTAAGCTTGTAGAATTCCAGCAGGACAAACCTCAAATTTTCTGGTATAATACTGAATTTCTTTCAACATCTGGCTCTCTTTACCCTTCCCATCTTACTTCCTAAAAATGACTAAGTCTTCTCTAATGGTGATGACTATGATATCTACCACATCAAACAAGAGAGAGGAGGAGAAAAGAGGAGGCAGAGGCCCAAGAGGGGGAGGAAGAGAAGGAGAAAGAAGAATAGGAGGATAAGAAGGAATAGTCATTGTCAAAACACAGGACACTAGGTTTCAGTGATTATCCTTTCCTTCTCTTTGAAAATGACATAGAGATGGCAGCTTTAAGATGCACATCTGGTGTGTGCCTCCTAGTCCATGTTAAAACTGTGGGCTTCTCTGTGCAGGTGCTCACCCAGCCACAAGTATTTACCATAGTACAGGAGCCACTGAAGAGCACGTGTAAAGTGAGCAGCCTGCCCACTCTAAAGTAGTGAATCAGACATTTGCTAACGGCCAAGATGTCACTTCTGCCCTGCCCTGTCCACTACGTCTGAACAAGGTGTTAGTGTAATTTAAATGACATTTAGACAGGTTTTATGTTATCAAGACAGGGTTTATATCTTTCCGGAGACAATCATTTTGAGAGACCGAGGAGAGGGTTCAGTAGGTAAGGATGCTTGCCATGCAAGTGTGAAGAGGTGAGCTTGAATCCTCAACACTGAAGTAATAGCTGGGCATGCTGCTGTGTGCACCTGTAATACTAGTACTGGTCAGTGCTGAGGCAGGAGGATTGCTGGGGCTTGCTGGTCAGCAAGTTGAAAAATAGCAAGCTGTAGGCTCAGACAGGAAACTTATCCAAAAGGAATAAAACACCAGTTATAGAGCAGGATGCTGGCCTCCTTTTATGGCCACTGCACACAATTACACACACACACACACACACA
>CABHPR010135086.1:14414-62077 GCA_902168415.1 Peromyscus melanophrys
AGAGAGAGAGGAAATAACTTTGAAGAACAACTTCTTCCTTTGCAAAAACAAACATCACTTCATACACGCCCTACAGGAATGTCTGTAAAATAAAATAGGGAGAATCTAAGTCTATAAGAGATCAGGTAGGAACTAGAGGAAATCAGGCAGGGACACCCCAAACCTTAACATGTCAGCAACAGACTCACATTAATTTGTTATAAACATTGGTTGCTTTCTTACTAATTATTTTAGATAATTAGAAATCAGTTTGGATTTAAGAAATACAAGATGATGAATGGATTTTGCTAAAGTAAACTGTAGTGTCAAAAATAGGTTTCTTCAGAAAAAAAAATGCTTCTACAGCCATTCAAAGTTTTAGCCAACTAACCAATAAATTAATAATTAACACATCACTAGTCACACTTCTGTGAGAGTTAGATATGCGTTCAAAACTCTTTAGAATCATTAAAGAGCAAGCCAACCCTAATTTGGGGTTAATTTTCAAGAGCAACAACAGAAAAGTATTGGTAATTTTTAAAAGCCTTCATTATTTCCAAGATTTGTTTTATTTCCTACTGTGTTTCGAACTCCAAAAATATACTTTAAATATATATATCTATATATAATTTAATGTGCTTCTCTTTTCCCTATATGTCAAGTTTAGTAAGAATTTTTAAAGAAAACTGCTTTACTTAGAAACAGCCAAAATGTGTGGACATCTGCACTTTAGCCCCGGCCACCTTGTTTCTGTTACATGTGCCCCAAATGCTGTTCTCCTCTTAAGAATCTAAAAGTATGTTTGACACACTGGATACATCGGGGATAAGCTATGGGGGACTGAGGAGACAGGGTTGTATATTCATTTATTTGGATGTTGCAAAAGAGAAAACTAGAGGAAAAAGAGAAGTTTACAATCACAATCCCCCTGTCTCTTTCTGCTTTTGGATTAAACATTACCTAAGAAGCCCATGAGCGGTCATCATTCTGCTGACTAATGAAGTCTGTGGAGCTCACTGAACACCACGGCATCTTGTTAAATAAGTCCCTTTGTCATAGTTCTCCCGTGGCTGAAAGCCACACATCTTCATAGATGCCACAGAAAGACACAGGAATTAGGGGAGCCTGAGGCATTTCCTTCATCTGAGTGCAACTCCAAACTTGAAAATTGGTATTTAGCTACCAGTCACAAATTTAAAGAAAAAAATAAAAAAATTGGTAAGTGTATATTCACTGAAATGAGCAAGAGTTGGGATCTCTGAGAGAAACTCACAAATAACTCCTACATTATTTTTAAATAAAATAGCTTCAAGTCTTTTCAAATGTATCTCAACCCCTCCGTGCTGTAGAGACACAAATCCAGCGAGGGCCCTAAGTACTGAGAGTTGATGTTCATCCCTTAGTATCTCCATCTTCCCTTTCCTTACTTTGACTGTCACACAGAAAGCAGGAAAATAAAGTGGAAGAAACCTTCAGGGGTTCCCTTGATTTTCCTGAAACAGACATTGTAGAGTGCTCACTTATATGACCTAGAAGGAAAGAGAGGAGAGACAGAAAGATCTAAAAAATAAAACAGGAGGTCTTGCGCATAAATTCGAGCTAGAGGACCAGCAGCAGGGGCCTCTAAGAACAAAGCGTCACAGGTATCCATGCAGATATGTAAAGGAAGCAAGCTGTCTGTGAGACTCATGTCGCAGGCATGAAATTACAGGATGCTGACACACAGCCCCACATTTAAATACTAGGAGAGATTAGTCTGCATAGATCCTGAAGGATCTGGCCCTAATTTGTATTCTAGACATCCTGGAAAAACAGCCTTTCTGTATTTCTGCCTCTGAGGGTTCACCCTGGAGTCTGGCTGTGGCACAATCTCCTCTGTGACTAATGAAGATCTGTTCACGAATATTTACTCCCAAGTTCATGGCTGGTGTTGCTGGCTGAGGCACAGCTAAGTCGTTATGGCTTGGCATAGGTTCCAGGGGGAGGTGACCAGCTATCTTCTCACTGACAATAGGAGCAACCCCCTCAATTCCTCTCTGGCCCTGCCTTAGTCCTCTCTGACGGTCCTCAGTTCGGATAACTGGCTGAATAAAATGGAAACAAAATGAAAATCAGGAGACAGCACAGCTCCCGAGAGTCCTTGGCATCAGAGGGTGAGAGCCTTCCTTAGCATGAACGTCTGCTTGCCATATTTAACGCGGATGTGTGAGATACAAACCTGAGCCTCTTGCACTCATTCTCCGAGAAGCAATTCCATTCAAAAGCGGGCTGGAGCACACAGACCCCAGCACAGGCAACTGCAACCTCTCCTCTCCTTAGGTGAACAAGAAGAGCCCCCAAAGTCCTTCTCCCATCCCCCTGCTTTGGTCTGCTGGAAAATGATTTTATCCATGCAGCCCATCTCTGTCCTCTGCAGCGCCTCTCAGGCAGCCCCCGAGATCCTGTCAATAAGCCCTAGGAATTCCTAGGGACTCCCACACAAGGTTGACTCAAGGAAAACATAGGGGGACAGGGACGACGACGACTCTCTGGGTTACAGCACACAGATGAATCTATCAGGAACTTGCGTCGTCTCCTAACTTGATTTGAGTGGCATTAAGAACACCTCTGGAGGCAGACACTCTTACGTCGGCAATGGTCCAAAAGGAAAGGGGGGGGGGAAATGGAGAGAGGGAGGGGGGAAAAAAAGCACTGCCTGATTCTAATACACCTAATTAGCCATCGGCAGACTCTTAATTGCATACATTAGGATGATTCCATAGTGGAGATTAATTCTAAATATACCCAAGCAGCTGGTTAAGATGCCATGGATTACAGTGTGGACTGTACTTTTCCACTTAATTAGATATCAAAATTAAGCAGCAACAAGCATTTTGACATAACGGGGATCAAAGCCGCTGCTCAGGCTCCCTTAGCTGCAGTAAAGTGACCGCTAAACAGAGCCGCACAGATGGAGAGATATTAAACGCCGCACTGGAAAGTAATTTCAAATAATAAAATATCAATATTTACATTTTAATTACCCCTACCGAGGGCCTCTCTGTCATCCCACTATTGCCAACGCAGCAAGGGGTTGTGAGATGACACTGTGGCTCTGGCGGCAATGACTATTTTGTTTCCATTAAAGAATGACAAGTGTTTTGGAGGCAGTGACACTCAGTGTGCAAGAGAGAATGACAGCGGATCAGAAAATTCGTATTAAGGGACTAACTGCTTCAGCAAGAGAATTCACTTGGAGCAGCAGGCTCCTCCTGGAAGCACATCAGCCTTTCCAATTTTTCTGCCGAAAGTTTATTATTGGGGAGACCCAAGGGAAGTTTTAGTCTCCCATGAAATATTTAGATCCGTAAAACGTTATGTGATGATTGTCAATTTAAAAACAATAATACTTGATGGGAACAAATATGCGGGAGTTCTCTCTGCAAATCACGAGGTTGGGATGCCCCGTTTCTTCCTCTCCGTTGCTTTGGTACCAGCACCGAAGACGCATCCTTAAAGCATGTCTATGTCTGATGAAAGCCTGGGATGAGGTTTAGACTCCAGACCATAAAATACTGGGCTTGCTTTCATGATCTTCTCACTGAGATTTTATTGCTCACAACCACCTCTAATCATAATTTCCTTGACTCCAAAAAGAAAGCCAACAATGGACCATTATCCACATATGTGTAAGAGTACACACACACACACACACACACACACACACACACACACACATAAACAAAGGTCATTATCCACATATGTGTAAGTATGCATACACATACACATAAACAAAGGTCATTGTTCACATATATCTTAGCATGTATACACATGGGCATGGGCATACCTACACTTTTCTGTTTCGATTTCTTTTCTTTCTTTCTTTTTTTTTTTTTTGAATATAGTTAGGTTCTAGTAGCTCTTATAGGCTCTTCCTAAGTTTAATTACTCTTTATGGAGTGTGAAGATAAGATTATGAAAACAACTAAGAGGTATACATTAGAAGTGACATGCTGCATTCACAAGATAATAAAGGAAAATAGTAAAGCCTTCCTTTGGAAATGACTGTCAAAAGTGTAGAGATCTTGAAAGAATGTTAATGCCTCAAGATATGAGAGAGCGTATAAGAAAAACTCCTTGGTCAGTGCACTGTCGTAGGCAGTTAACTGACCCCCTATCTCAGAGCCTCCGTTTATTTAATGTGTGGAGAGGAAGAACCATAAATGTGATAAATGGCTACAGCAGCAGGCAGAATAGAATTTTTCAAAGGAGAGAAAAGGGAAGTTGGGGAGCTTTTTATAGATCCTGGGCTACTCTTTTTAATCCTGTTCCTTTTAAAAATATCGGTTCTGAAGTTGAGATAAAGGCTGGGAAATTGGCGAGAGGTACTAGTGTGTGTTCCGTAACCAAGATGTCTCCTCGTAAGGAAAAAGAAGTGTGCAGCACAACCTTCCTTTAGCGTTCATCCCTAAAGCTTCCAGGGCAAGACAGATCCCCATTTCTCAGCTCCCAGTACCTTTTAATTTCTGAAAGAGCCACGGTTGAAAATCTTAATTAATTGTTCCATACTGCTTCAGGATCATTATGCAACGTAATAAAGGCCGTGTAATTATGAAATTTTACAGCCATTACCAAGGCTGATGGCTCGTATTTCATCCTCAGCTGGACCCGATGGCTTTTAGGCACTCGGCTCCCCTTTGATGAACTACGGACAGATCTATCAGGCCCAAACAATATCCAGGCGAGGTGGCTATAATAGCTACCTACAGATGAAGCCAGAGATAAAGATAAACTATAAATCTGCACACACAAATGCAGGCACATTGCCTGGGGATGACAGAGGAGAGGGTGAGACATTTGGGAGGTGGCTGCTCCCATGGAGGCGGCCTCCCTAGCTTCTCATGCATTTGTACCACAATGGCTCAGGTTTCACGAAAGAGAGAAAAGCCCAAGTGAACTCTCATTTATTCCTTGTATCTAGCTCAAAAATCAAATGAGAGAGGTAAGGGACACCCATGAGCATTGTATTTAGGGCGTTATTGAAAGGGCAGGAATGGTTCAGATATTCTAACTTCTATTTCAGTGGGGGGAAATAAATGAAAAGGCATGATCTGTGGGGTGTGATGTTCTACACCACACACTAATATGGCAATCCAAAGTAAGCAGTCAGCAACACATTTGATTACAACTCACGAGTACTCCTTTTGCAGATATTAATATTTTCAAAATTGTAATTCAAGAACAACAAAAACCCACACCGAAACACAGACGGGATAAATAAAATCCTATTCATACATAACTAAATGTTTATGACTCTCAATTATGGACCGATAATATCACATAAGAACTCACAGAGCCTAAGACCCAATAAAGCTACATTTACTTAACATATTTCCATCACATCCCTTTTGGTGAATTAAGCATTTCCGCGGGTCCTTTCAAACTGTAAGTTAAATGGAAAAGGGCCATCTAGGAGGGTCATTTGACAACCGTAAGTGCTACATTCCAGGGAGTATCTAGTTCAACTCTGCCTCTCGGACACGGCAGCAGCTTCAGCCTCGCAGTGCTAATGCCCTCCGTCCGTAGGATGCCATCCGTCTCATGCTGGCTCACTTCATGAATATGAGCAGATAGGCAGTCTGCAACAGGGCTCATCCTGGAGAAAAGCCTGTGTGAGGGTCAATTTAAATCAGACTGAGCCTCGCAATGGTGGCCATGTGGGGCAGGCAAGGCAAGGAAGGAGCAGATTGCTGGAAGGCTGGGTTCCAGGCTGACAACTGGCAGGGGAGAAGGGTGGGTATGTGTGTAAGGGGAAGGGGATGTATATTAAGATGAAGCAACATTGGCTTCCGTGGCATTGAGACTTTGGGAAGTACGACTCAGCAGAGTTCACAAGAGTATGGATGGAGGGTGAGGAAAACTGGGTTCAATGTAATCATAGCCACTAAGTAGCTATGTAGCCTTGAGCTAAACATTAAGTGCTCAATACCCTGATCTACCAAGGATTCTTCATGGGTGTTCATCAAAACATAATCTAAAACAGAATTCCCAATGTCTGCAGATGGAACTCAGGAGGCACACTTGCCTAGGCGTGCACAATGGCCCGGGTTTGGCTTCCAGCAAAGCAAACACTGGTCTTGGTGGCTCATTCCTACAACCTCAGCAACTGGGAGGTGAAGCCAATGTGGGCACAAGTTCAAAGCTATCCTTGCCATATGAGAGTTCAAGGCTATCCATGATACTTGAGACTCTGTTTTTAAACTAAGCCCACAGGCACACTGCTTCCCATGAACGGATGTTGCCTCTGCCTGAATCCCTTTTGAAGACAAGTGTAGTTTTTCATTTATGTCTTCTCAGATCCCATATTTAAACAATAAATGTCCATGAACTACTTCTCCCTTCTCACCAATCCTGGATCTTACCTAGCTGCCTTCCCATTTGTTTATCAGGAGGCAGCCTGTTCCCTCTTCCCAAGGAAGTCCTTTTCAACGAGCTCTGTCCTTCCCGCTCTAGCCACCTCATGGGCTTTATTCCACACGTTTTCTATGCAGCCCTTTACCAGGTATCACCTCTCCCTCTCAGGCTCCATTCCTTCGTCCCTCCATTCTGATCAACCCTCCCCCGCTGCTTTGGCTCCCCTCAATACTTAGTTTTGTCCGCCTGTCTTTCTGTCTCCTGGTGCATCTCAATGCCCAAGAACATGGCACATATGAGTTGTTTTCCTGCTCTCTCCCTTAGTCTTCTGAAGTCTGGATCTTGTCTCTCACCTAACTGCCCCCTCCCACAGCCTGGCTTCCCTTCATGTTTTGTTTGCTTTTCTGGAGTCCTTCTGTCTAGTCCGGTACCTCATCTCCTTCCCCCAGCAGTCTCCATTGGCAGTTACCACCCCCGTCTTTCTTCTGGTCATCCTCCCTTCCTTTATGGCAGTCTTCTCATGCATACACACAATGGCTTTTCTCTGCATACTCCCTGCGCATTCCCATGAGTACACAGCAGCTGCATTGCTAGCTCACCTTTTCCTCAAAAAGCTACACATTTTATTCCTGACCTCTCGCCATTCATTCAAACCTAAATATCCCATAGACATCTCTGGTTGTCTAAAATGGAACTCTTCTCTCTGTAAACTTATTCCAAATATATTCCCCAAATACCAGTATCACCAATAACTCAGAATATATCAATTAAAATATACAACTTTAAATA
The DNA here is from genome assembly GCA_902168415.1 of Peromyscus melanophrys. Lineage (NCBI taxonomy): Eukaryota > Metazoa > Chordata > Mammalia > Rodentia > Cricetidae > Peromyscus > Peromyscus melanophrys. The sequence goes on from CABHPR010135086.1 coordinate 21,576, forward strand.
GCAAAATTTAAAGCTTGGTTGGGGTTCTTTGACCTTTCCACATCTAATTCTTTCCACCAGCTTTCCCTCTTCTGACTCTGAGAGTCCCATTGCCTGTTTCAAGCTCTTAATGTCTCTGGCCAGAGCTCAGCCAGTGGTCTCCCTCCTGCCTTCCCTGAAGCTTGTCTCTTCGCATGAAGATCTGTAGTGAGAAAAGATGTCATCTTCCTAGCTCTGTTGCTTGCGCATCTGAGTCCACAGAGTCCTTCATGGTCAGGACCCAATCCACCTTCCTCACCTTGTTTACTGATAAGGAGGAAGATGAGGAGAATGTTTAAAAACAAAAAAATTCCCAAGGGCTTACTGTGTTCCAGGCACCACACTCATTAGGCCTGTTGCATGCCTTTTGTAAGACAAGCATTAGAAATATAATAACGACAGAATTTGGGTCCTTCAAGAGCTTACACTGGGGCCAGGGAATAAAGATAAAGGCAGACACTAGCCAGTAGTGCAGCATAGCAGAATGTCCTCATCATTGGGGGTAAAACAGTCTTCAGGGATGGACTGTGGAAAGGAGGAGCCACCCACTGGTATCTGGCCTTTGAGCAGATATCCTAAAGATCCAAGAGTATGTACCTATATCAAAATGCTGCAGACCAAACACTTGTATATTACCCATATTGATATGCTGGAATCTCAATCTCCAATGTGCAGCTGAAAGTTTTCATGTGTCCTGCCTGGCCTGTGGTCAGGACAAATCTCTCTCACCCGCCAGTCCTGCAGCCGCTCAGACCCAAATAAACACACACAGGCGAATATTGTTTTCAAGCTATGGCCATGGCAGGCTTGGCAGCGTACAGAAAGAAATCTCCCCATCACCAACGAGACTGTATTCAGAAGTGGGGCCACCAGGGATTATTTGGTCTCAAAAGCTGGTGGAATTTCATGAATGGGATTAATACTCTGATCAAAGAGACTTCAGAGATCTCTCTCCTGAATTCCTCCATGCCTATGATCTAGCAAATTGGCCCAGGAACTTAATCTGCTAGCAGTTTGATTTTAGACTTCCCAGTTCCTTAAATGTATGCTGTGTAGGAGACACTAAATCTATGGTAATTTTGTTACAGCAGCCAGGATAGACTAACACCCTAGAAAATGGCAACTCAAACCGAAGGAATGACAAGAAGGTCTACACTGAAGAGCCTTCTTGTGGTGCCTCAGAGAACAGTGAAGAAGCCAGAGCAGATGATGAGAACAGTGGGACCTGGCAGCTAGCTCATGGGATAGGCATGTCACAAAGGCTTTGCAACCCTTTGCAGATTTTCTCTTTGAGCAACATAGGAAGCCACCCTGGCCAGGAGTTTTGGCAAAGAGAAAATGGGCTGTGACTTGTATTTTCAGGCATGGCTAGGTTCAGCCAAGGAGTAAGAAAATGGTGGCAAACATTTAACTCTCTCTGGAGAACATGTTAGTCTCTTTCCCACTCTACAAAGGAAGAAAGTAAGGTCCAAACACATTCAAGGTCACATGATTGAAGCCTGCATTGTGGGGTCTGCACCCAGCCACTGGGTTCGGAATCTAGAGTTGAACCACCTGGCAGCACTGTCATACTTCTTGTGTTCCCACTACTATGCCCCCTTCCCCAGACAAGCCAGGCTTGGGTGTGCAGTGCCTTCTCCCTTCCTCCGGACAGGTCTCCTCAACCATCCATGCAGTTCTGCAATATTTTTCCATGAGCACTTCCTGAATAAGCACAGGCAGATGGGTGCTTCCTTTTCTCCTGCTTCTGCTCTGCTGAGTGCTACCTCTATTACCATCCTGTGCAGATACCACTGAAGACAGCATCTCTCCTATTAAAAATTCCCAAGGCTGGAGAGATGGCTCAGTGGTTAAGAGTGCCTGCCATGTGATGAGAGTGTGGATAGTGACACCCACATAGCGTAGCTCACAACCACTCTAACTCCAGCTCCAAGGGACCCAACACCCTCCTTTTGCCTCCATCAGCACTTGCACACACCCATGTGTGCATACATTCACAGAGACACATGCACATCAATAAAACATTTCTTTTTCTTTTTGGGACAGGATCTCACTGTGTATTCTGACTGGCTTGGAACTTGCTATATAGACAAATTGTCTTTGAACTCATATATCTGCCTGTCTCTGCCTCCCAACTTCTGGGATTGAAAGTGTACACCATAACACCTGGCAAATCATTTTTTTTTATTGAAAATGTCCCATCTTTTTGTTTTCGGGGTGTATGTGCCTAGAGCTGGGAAGTACTAAGAACCTACCCAAACAAAAGACAACTGACTGGAAAGAAGCAAGAACGGGCAGAACTTGGGGCATGGCAAGGCGGCAGCGAGTTTGGGAGGAGCAAAGTCCTACAGAGCACTTCTTTCCCACCTCAAGGTTATCCAGATGTCCCTCAAAAAGGACTGGGAGTCAGTGCCAGGCAAAGACTTGTCACCACCAAGTGCAGCTTGAGCAGACTCCGGCAGGTGAACAATTCCTCAAGGATCGGGAGCCTGAGCACCTTGGGATCAGAGAGGATAAACTTCAAATGGCCACTGTGGACCCCAAAGAACTAGTTAGATCCTCTTAAACACATGCTCATCACCATTGGAATCCCTGGTTTAACCCTCCATTACTCCTTCGTATTCTTAGGATTAAGTTCCTAGTCAGGCGTCAACTTTGTTGCCATGGTGTAAACTAGCTTTGGAAAGCTAGAATCTCCAGAACAAGGAAAGCAGCACAAAGATCAACTCAGGGAACCCTGAGAAGTGACTCATTCAGCATGTTCACTGAGCAGGTAAAAAAGCTGGAGCCATCATCAAAGCTTACGGGAACCAGTCCCATGCAGACATGGCATCACCAAGGAGAAATTTAAACACTTGCCACCATGATTTACATTTAAACCTTTTGATATGTATGCTTATGTATGCTCACGTCTCAAAATATGAGGCTGATGTGATTAAAAGCACTGGCTGCTGCCGTGGGATGTACTGTATGTTAAATGTGTTGCTCTGATTGGTTAATAAATAAAATACTGATTGGCCAGTAGCCAGGCAGGAAGTATAGGTGGGACAAGGAGAGAGGAGAATTCTGGGAAGTGGAAGGCTGAGGCAGAGAGATGCTGCCAGCCGCTGCCATGACAAGCAAGATGTAAGGTACTGGAAGGCCACGAGCCATGTGGCAACTTAAACACTAATAGAAATGAGTTAATTTAAGATAGAAGAATTAGATAGCAAGAAGCCTGCCATGGCCATACAGTTTGTAGGCAATATAAGTCTCTGTGTGTTTACTGGGTTGAGTCTGAGTGGTTGAGTCTGAGCAGCTGTGGGACTGGCGGGTGAGAGAGATTTGTCCTGACCACCGGCCAGGCAGGACTGGAGAAAACTCCAGCTACAGGCTGCTCTTACAGAGGACCAGGGTTTTGTTCCCAGCACCTGCATGGTAGTTTACAATCATCTTTAACTCAAGTTCCAGGCATCTGATACAGTATTCTGGTCTCCACAGGAACCAGGAGCACCTGTGGTACACACACATACATGCAGGCAAATACACATACACATAAAATAAAACAGATACATCTGAAATTAAAAAAAAAACACTACAAAAATAGAAGGCTGGTTTTCCAATCCTGTCTAGGCCAAGAAGACTAGTACTCCAACTGTAAAGAGATGGTTCAATGTCAAGTTTTTGCAGTCTCAGGGCGCAGTTATAAAGTACAACATTTAACACATATTATTTTTGCCAATGTTCATGGTAGATAATAATGAAAATGTGCATTCTGACAAGGTGTTCAGTTCACTGGAGTATTTTCTCATAGATAAGCCTCCAGGGATGTGGTCTCCAATAGTACCTCCCCGTCTAATATTCGAACTGGGAGAGTTCCTAAAAATATCGACCCAGAGGGGTTCAGTGCATAGAAACATTGGGAAGCACACTGATCACTGACACTGCTCCCCTCTACACTTTTCTTTCTTTCTTTCTTTTTTATCACCTGGCTCACTCTATACCAAACATGTGACCTTCCTCCCTACTCCTCCAAGGTCAAGCACACACTACCTCAGAATTTGCATCCAACCTATCACTACCAGCCAAATGTTCAAATCTACAGGTCCAGCATATTGCTTTTCCTTCTTTTTTTTTTTTTTTTTTTTTTTTTTGGTTTTTCGAGACAGGGTTTCTCTGTGTAGCTTTGCGCCTTTCCTGGAGCTCACTTGGTAGCCCAGGCTGGCCTCGAACTCACAGAGATCCGCCTGCCTCTGCCTCCCGAGTGCTGGGATTAAAGGCGTGCGCCACCAACGCCCGGCTGCTTTTCCTTCTTTGGATTACTTTGTTTGCCATTGTATCACAGCCCTTTAGCAGAACCTCATATGTTTTCATGTCCTAAGATGCACGAGAAACTAAATGACCTGATGAGAAAGGCACAGCTTAGCACCAACGCAGCAGCAACATTATGTTAAATTAGTCCGTTTATAGCGGAAGATGCTCAATGCATGCTCGGTTCTCACTCTGCCTTCGACGCAAAGAAAGACTGGTGATCTTAATCGGAGACTTAACAAATGCAGGTAAGAGATTTTGCTTCCACAATATCTTTGCCTCTTGTGTAAAGAGTATTCTATGATGATGGCTTTAAGGTTCAATAGGACTATATGGATGTTTTATTTGATCATCTAAATGCCTGAAGTGAAGTTGGAAACATGATAAAAGAAACTTAGCAAAGAAATCTGAAATGCATATTCTGTCCTCTTCCCTCACCATTTTGTCTGGCCACGTTACATATAGAATTTTTGTACTCGACTATCTCCACTTATTGCAGGCCTAAGGTGGAGGTAACCCTTTGAGCCTCATGGCTCATTAAATTACCTCCCCTGCCCCCAGAATTCAGATATTGCTACTTTCACATTCTCAATGATCCCAGAAAAGCCAGTGGCCTCAATAGTTCAGATGGAATGAAATAGGGCAGACTTCCACACGCTCTGCAGAAACAGACCTGGTAGATCATCAGCCGACCATGTTTCTCCTTTTAAGTTAGAACCAAAAGCAGCACCTCAGATTGGTAATTTAAACCTCCCAGGAAAGACCCCACGTGGTTACAGACAAGGGGCCTGATTGAATTAACTGTTACAACACACACCACAGAGTAGGTGCTCAAATATTTATCAAATGCATAAACTCACAGCTTGTCTGTGCCATGCTTACACTTGCAATGATGTGTTCTTAAGTTCATTGCTGCATTCAATTTCCATGTAAATAAAAATGTTTGTCAAGAACTTGACATTTATTAATTAATAGTTAAGGAGCGAACAGATGCTAGTTGCTCATCTCCTTCTCTGTACCTCCAGGATGGAGGCCTGGAAAGAACTTGGGCAATTGGAATATAGGAGAAAAACGGCTAGAAATAAAGACAGCTCAAAGCCAATTCTATCCCGAGAGAATCTTTACAGGGCTGTTTTCGGGAAAGCACCTTCTTTAGCAGAATCAATTCCTGTTTATCATCAGGAGGGTTTCTTGCTACTTAACATTCAACAGAATTATTTATTAAAAAATTAAAGATTTGCTTTTTTAATTCCTAGTCAAAGCCAGCATTTTGTAAGATGTTTCTTAATAACTCGCAAACGTGACAATGACAGATGTGCTGACAAGACAGGGTTTCCTTTTGATGCAGGCAACACTAACAAGAAAGATGAGCTTCAGTGTGCTACGGATTCTTCCGAGTTTATTAATTAGGCAGGAAGCCTTTCCCACTGGAATGGTGCAAGGTATTTATTAACACTTCAGCCACAAACAGAACAAATTCTCAGCAAAGAAGGTAATTATTAAACATGCTGATCCCTTTATCGACTTGGCAGGGACAACCCCAAAGATGGTGTCTGATTATGATCTTTTTCAAGATATTTTAATTGTGCTTCTTAACCTGATAAATTAAAAACTACAGGGCAATCTCACTTAGATCACAGACAAAGGAGATCCTATCAATTTGCAACAAAACGTATGAGGAGTGCTTCTATCGGCTTTAATTACATCCCGAGTTTAACAGGCAAATTCAACCAGATCATACAAGGATGGAGAATTCACCATCACTGCTCAGCCTGTGGAATGTGTTCTCATTCCGTGTGCTGCTGTAGATTACACAGCAGGAGCCCCGGTCTAGGAATAAGTTTAGGAAATAATCTATCAGAAGAGGAAGTTTTCTCAGGTACTTCTGTGTCTGCTGGTGACTTTTGTGACCGGGTCTTCCATGTACCTGCTGAGGCTTTGAACACAAAAGCAAAGACTTTAAAGGAAACAGGCCAAGGCTCTTCCCTTCCTGAAGCAAACATAGAGTGCAAGTGTGGTTTCTTTTCTTTTTGTGTCTGTGGTCAGTTTTACCAAACCTTCTACTTTCCTCCAGGGCCTGCTTATCTTCATCCTAAATGTCACTCTACTGACACTTCTTGCCCATTGAGGACTTGGACAGTAGGTCATTGAAGGTTTGGGATTTTCTTTTTGACCACAGTTGGGAGGAAAAGGTGGAAGGGGGAATTAGGAGAAGAGGAAAAGAGATAAAAGTTGGGTAGAGAGGAGTAGAGGGGAGGACGATGAGACAGGAGGGAGGGGGATGGCAGGAAGGGGAGGGCAGGAGGGGGAGAAGTGAATGAGAAGGGAATCAGAGGGAGTGAGGGTGGGAAGAGGTGGAGATATTGACTCTACTATAATCCCGCCTGACCCATTTATCCCCAGCTTGTTTACCCGAGCCTACTCTTTCTGATGTCTTGATGGATTCCATGTCATGTTTTCCTTTCTTAATCACGTCTATCTTCCCTGCTATAGCAACTCTTAATCGCTTCAGGAGAATTCAAGTTCCTTTCATCCTTGGAAAAGTAAAGGACATGCCTTATTCTAATTTCTTATACAGTAATTCAAACATGGCTATAGCTCTTAAAGAAAAAGAATTAAGACTCCATTGTATAGTTGTGTAACCATGAGCTATGACCAGGCAAGGGGGATGACTCCCCCGTATATCCTAGAGGAGGCAGAGAGCCACTGTTTGCCCTCTCTAAGTGAGAGAAATATGTACCATTTACCACACATATATTGCACATTATTGTTTATACTTTTGTGGGTTTTTTTCAAAATTTTAAGTTTTTATACTCTTTTACTTAGTAGATCAAGACTTTTTAATAACTAGGACTGTGTTTTAAAACAGTACTTTCCACCGGGCAGTGGTGGCACACGCCTTTAATCCCAGCACTCGGGAGGCAGAGGCAGGTGGATCTCTGTGAGTTCAAGGCCAGCCTGGTCTACAGAGCGAGATCCAGGAAAGGTGCAAAGCTACACAGAGAAACCCTGTCTCAAAAAACAAAACAAAACAAAAACAGTACTTTCCATATAATGATCTCCCTGCAACATTGCAAAATTAAATTTTTCTTGACTCTACCCACAGACCTGCTACTGCAGCGTTAGGTCCCTATTTCTCATGGGAAATAGTGTCATACACGTAAAAAAGAATCTCACTTTGATGTCACTGGTTTTAATTTAATGTTTATTTGCACTCAAATGATTCTCAGTTCAGGATACCACCTGCTGTCTCCTCCCCCCAGGAGATGGCATTTGGAGAGAACGGTGGAGTTTTGAATTGGGACTTTTAGTAGAAGAATCAAAGGATGCTAAATGTCCTGGAAAACAAATAATTTCCCAATCCAAATGGCAAGTGTACCCCACTGAGAAACACTCTTGAGTTAAGGGCAGGAAAGAAATGAGCCCAGAAACTGACAACAGACACGGAAGACTTTCTATGAGCCACTGAAAAAACAGTACATTCTAAACTTCCCAGTTCCTCCAACAGCTGCAGGCTGCCCTTCCCAGGTCCTCTAATGGCCATACACTGACATTCCCAGGTCCCCCAGTGGCTACTCATTGCCCTTCCCAGGTCCTCCAATGGATGGCCACTCACCATCCTTTCCAGGTCTTCTGACAGCCACCCAACAACTTTCCCAGGTCCTCCGATGGCCACATATGACCTTTCCTAAGTCCTCCAAAGCTCACCCATTACCCTTTCCAGGTCCTCTGATAGCTATCCACTGACCCTTCCCAGGTCCTCTGAGATCACCTACTGCATAACCCTACTATTCAGCTATAGATTTTCCAGATATATCTTAAAATAGATTACTATTCATTCTTCAGTTGAATGTTTTCATGTTACCTGCCAGTATTTTCCAAGGTCCATGGATAAAAACATAGATTTTTTTCTTTTGTTTGTATAAACATCCAAAAATTTCTTATGTGTCACTCTGGTCACTCAAAAAGTAAAGAACCAAGGGCCTTGGACATCAAGGTTAGGATGATCTTGGCAGTGCATTTTATACCCCATTACAATTCCATCAACTTTGAATGTCTAAATGTTACCTCTTGAAATTTGATCTAGCGACATTTCCATCTCTCCTACTATCATGACTTCATGCATTTCCTAGTTTAACTATCAGAACTATGATTACATTTGCAGGATAGTCCCTCAGTCTACTTAACAGAGAAATAATACTCACTACAGGATGGATGTCTCACACTATGCTTTGCAGATTCTCTCTACTAAGACTCACAGTAATATTTAATCTTAAAGAGATAGGATAAAAGAGTTAAAGAAATACTGAAGAGAAATCAGCAAGTATTCACTTTGGGCTTATGTTTAATAATACATAAATGACCTTTTTTAAAACCGTAGATGGTTGTTTTAAATATCAGATTAACAGGAATGTTGGATCATTTGAATTTGAACATGATGTCTATGGTAAACAGTCATCACCTGACTGAAAACAGAAGAAAGATATACACGTACAGAAAGAAGCACATGCCAGGACAATCACAGCCTTTGGGTCCATTTTCCTCATCTGGATAGAACAGAATGAGAAGTCTACCAGCCTCACAAGGATGTCCATCATAGCAAGGGGACACCCAATGCATCTGCAGGGTTTTACAATGGGTACAGCACCCATGCAAGAAGTGCTCCTGGCAAGTAAGCATCATGAGACATTTTTTTTTAATTAAAGCTGTTATTCTTTAATGCATAGTAGAGGTTCCTAACCCTAATGGAAGAGAGTAGTTCATTTAGGTGAACTTTATTATCTCAAATTCTAAAACACTTCAGTAGTCTTCATTGGAGTCTTTAGAAAACAATTAGACATTTCTGTATTTCTAAACTAAATCTACCTAGCATCGTTTTCTCTATGAGCTGGCGTCAGAGCAATAATTTCCTGGGATACTCAGAACAGCCCTGAGATCTTCACATAGGTCACTGCAGACCATACTGGAGCCCAGACTCTACTACAGAGCCTCTAATGCTTTGCTTCTATGGTCTGACTGGCATTTGTTTTCTTTTGCTTTGTTCCAGGCAGATTCTCTTCCTTTTAATTGCTGACCATGAGAGGGTCCATTTAGCACTAATCTCCCCTCCACTTTGCTGTGTCCCAGGAGAAGGAAACTAGTTAAAATAACACAAAGGTCAAATGGCCTCTATAACTGTATGTGTGTAGCTGAATTTCCACATGGTCTTATTAAATAAAAATCATGGAGCCAGAAATTTGGGTTAAAGCCTTAGAGAGATCAGGGAAATATGGAAAGCCACCAGCTAACCTCATCTCACCAACTCTGCAGCTTCAAAAGAGCGGACTTCCTGTCTATTCAGACTTATATGCCTTGCATTTCTGCCCTCTCATTGGCTCTTAGCCCAGCTACCTCACTTCCTCTTCCTACACAGGTCTGTCACTGTCTGTCTGTCTGTCTGTACAGACCTCCAGGTCTCTATGGTTGGTACTGGGATTCAAGGTCTGTGTCATCACTCTTAGCTCTGTTCCTAGTGTGGCCTTGAACATACAGAGATCCTGCCTGCTAAGGGATTAAGGGCGTGTGCTGCCTGACTTGTTTGTTTACTTAAAATGGCTGGCCTTTTCCCCTGATCTCCAGGCAAGCTTTATTTATTAATGCACAAATAAAATATCACCACATTTCCCCTTTTTTGTCTAATAAAACTAAAAAATGTTTAAAAAGTTATAACTAAAATAAGAAAAAGTATATACAATAAGTACAGTGACTATATACAATATATACAAAAAAGCTGCTTGCCTGTGGCCTTGCAGTTCCCAGCTCAGGCCCTAGCTGAACCTGGCTGGTTCTGGTAGGATTTGCTGAAGGAGGCAGAGGCAGGAGGATCCCCAGTTTGAAGCCATCCTGGGAGGCTTGCTGAGGAGAAGCTGCAGCTGGGGCTGGAGTGGGGCCACAAACAGTGGCAGCAGGACTATGGAGGTGGTGGCTTTTGCTCTGAGCTACAAGCTGTTTCTCATTGTGTTGTTGGTGGTGATGCTGCTACCAGAGACAAGGGTTTACCATTGCTTGTTCAGAGAACAACTGCCAGGACCATCGTGTTATAAGAAAGCATCGGCAAAGGTCAGTTTGGAGAAGTTTGGCGAGGCAAGTGGTGGGGAGAAGTTGCTGTGAAGATATTCTCTTCTAGGGAAGAACATTTGTAGTTCCCAGAGGCTGAGTTTTATCAGACTGTGATGTTATGTCATGAAAACATCCTAGGATTTATAGCAGCAGACCACAAAGACAATGGCACATTGACTCAGCTGTGGCTGGTGTCAGATGACCGTGAGCATGGATCCCTTTTGGATTACTTGAATAGATACTCCGTTACAGTGGATCCCTTTTGCATTACTTGAATAGATATTCTGTTACAGTGGAAGGAGTGATCAAACTCCTCTGCCCACGGCAAGCTGTCTTGCCCATCTTCACCTGGAGATTGTTGGTACCCAAGGAAAGCCAGCTATTACTCACAGATGTTTGAAATCAAAGAATATCTTGGTGAAGAAGAATGGAGCCTGTTGTATTGCAAACTTGGGACTGGCTGTGAGACATGATTCTGTCATAGACAATTAAGATTGCTCCAAACCACAGAGTAGGTACAAAAAAATTCTACAGGGAACCATGACCACGCCTAACAGTGACTTTGAAATCTTCAAAAAGATGACAGGATCCCACAATGATGATTGCACATGGACTATGATAAAGCCATTAAGCTGATTAATACCACCCAAAGATTGGCTTTGGACTACAAACTGCTCAGGACAATTTTGAAATGGCTAGCTAAGATGATACAGCCTGACACTTCTCAAACAAGGACTTGAGACAAACCCTGCACTTTCTCATTAAGCAGAGACTGGACAAATGATAACAGATAACTCTCCTAGAACTTGACAATTAACCCAAACATTTTCTTTTCAGGATTCCCTAAAGATATCTTCACCACTAGACAGCAGGAAGTAATTTTAAGAACACAACGCCCACATTCCCAAGAGGTGGGACAGGTGGGTTTTTTTTTTGGTCGTTTAAAGAGTTGTGGATATTGTCATTGTTTACGATGGTTGGTTACAAATTGTTAATCCGTTAATGGTAAAAAAAAAAAAAAAGTTAAACAAAGAAGATTAGATACAGAGTTCTTGTTTTAAAAAAAAGTAAAAGAAAAAAGAGGATATAGAAAAGGGTCGATTATTGAATCTACTCTGAAAAGAAAAAAGAGAGAATATGGATATGATAAGATAAAAAGGTAGATTATTAAATCTACTTTTAAAAAGGAACTACTTGTTTTAAATAGGATAAGTAATGAATTTTTTTGTCTGAATCTGTCAAATGTTAATGGACTAGACATTGTTAATATAATTCTTGACTGTATATATTGTATATACTTATTGTATATACTTTTTCTTATATTAGTTTAACTTTTTTTATTTTAAACAAAAAAAGGGGGAAATGTGATCGATTTATTGTGCACCCCAATAAACTTATCTGGGGGTTAGAGGACAGAACAGCCACTATATTAAACACAGAGTTTAGGAAGTGGTAGCACATGCCTTTAATCCTAGTATTCTGGAGACAGATCTCTGTGAGTTCAAGGCCACACTGGAAAACAGCCAGGCATGGTGACACACGCCTTTAATCTTGGCACTTGAGATCTTATGTCTTGCATGGGAAAGACACACACCTTTAATCCCAGGAAGTGATGGCAGGAAGCAGAAAGGTATAGAAGGCATGAGGACCACGAACTAGGCTTTTTAAGCTTTTAGGCTTTTGAGCAGCAGTTCAGCTGAGATCCATTTGGGTGAGGACTTCCAGTTTGAGGAAACAAGATCAGCTGAGAAGTTGACAAGGTGAGGTTGGATGTGGCTTGTTCTGTTTCTCTGACCGTTCAGCGTTCCCCCCAGTATCTGGCTCCGGGTTTGTTTTTACTAATAAGACCTTTTAAGAGTCGTGCCTCACATGTGAGTCAGCATGGAATTGCTGTAACAAAATGCCTAGGGAAGTTAAGAGAAGACAGTCACTGTGCACGCACACACTTTGGAGGTTCCAGACCGGGCCGCTTTTGATACATGGTGAAGAAGAACTTCAAGGTGGGGAACAACACTGCTCATCCCATCAGCCATGGAGCAAAGAGACCGTGGAGAGGGCAGGATTCTATGATTCCCTTTGCTGGCATCCCCACAGGGACCAAAGGACCCTGACCTGCTCCCACCCTTCAGTGGCTCCACTACCTACCAACATGACAATCTGGGACCAACCTTAAGCCTTTGGAGAACACACAATAAATTATAGAATGTACGGTATTGGGAGTGTTAATCAGAAATAAAATAATGGGTCTTATTATTGTTTTACTTTTGTTTGGCTTGGTTTGGTCATCTGAAAAGGGGTCTTATTATGTAGCCCAGGCTGTCCTACAACTTACTATTGCCCAGGCTGCCCACAAATTTTCAGGAATTCTTTTCCTTCAGTCACCAAGGCCCATTTGAAAAAAAATTCTGTTCTTTCTAACAGTGTTTTAGTTAGCTGGCATCTTCAACGTTTTACTCCCTGTCCTTTAGTGAACATAGAATGAGTTCAAAGACAGGGTAATCTCAGCACTCTATGGGTTAAAGCAGGAAGATAAGCACAAGGGCCAGCCTGGGCTACATAGTTGAGTTCCACTCTAAAACAAATCACAGTGTATCTCATTTTGGTCAAAGGAGCATTTTTCCAAACCTAACAACCTGGAGCCAAGTCTTTTTTCTTGCAAAACTTGTCCTCAAGCCAAATCTTCTTCTCTCACAGCAATACCGTCCTGGCTTTGTGGCTCTGCAAACTGTGCAGGGAGCCACACTTGTCTAAATGGTCTTCTGTCACAATCTCAAAATTTTAAATAAGTTTTTAATAAGGGACCTTTGTTTCCCAAGTGTGGACCATGTGCTAATAAGAACTAACAAATCAGCTGTACCACACACCTCAATGAAGTCCATGTTTGTCAGCAGATCTTTTGAGATCACACTGTCTAAAAAAAAAGTGATAAAATAAAATGAAACCAGGCTGGAACTTAAAAAGAAAAATAGAACTAATTTATATAAGTAATTTGAGATAGTATCATAGATAAAGAGCAAGGTTTGGAATCAAACTGACCCGACCTTTAATATCATATCCACTATCTTACCAGCTTTGGGATCTCAAACAAGTTATTATTTCTCAAATATGGTGTCAGGGGCAGTCCTTAATTATAGGCTGTTTCCTAAGATTAATCAAGATAATAACAGAAGTCAATGGCAAGGAGGCCTGACACCTCATTGAATCCAGCTTGGTGAGGAGGATTTTGGCTGAATTCACCTTGGCTTGGAAGGAAGAAGCAGACTTCAGTCTCTAAAGAGGATATATCTGAGGAATTCAAATCTTAGTCCCCCTTAGTTGAAGAGGACTGTCTTCAACTGACAAAAACCAGTCTCCAATCTGCATCTTTGAAATATTCCCAAATGCTGAATTCAAACCCAGCCTTCGGTTGATATCACCTAGCCCAGAGGACAAGAGAAACCTATCTGAGTGGGGCTGCACATGCCAGTCTGCCGACATCAGTACATCATCTAGCCCAGAGGACAAGAGAAGCCTCTCTGAGTGGGGCTGCACATGCCCGTCTGCCGACATCGCCCCAAGGTGACGGCACCGGCATGCGTGTTAATACATTTCATACATTAGAGATGTAAATTTTATTCTTGGAGCTGAAAGCCAGGTGATTAATTCTTCATAGCATCCTGATCAATCGGTGCAGATGCTCCACCTGTATTAGTGTTTGTTTTTGTGCATATTAGTAACAGGAAGGCACCAATAACACAGGTGTCTGACACGGCGCTGGTAGAGACTCTCCGAAGCGCGCAAACATTGAGATCACTAGTTAGGTTGCACGCAGCACTGCCAATTTTTTCAATTAGACCCAATATTGATTTGATGAAATAGCAAATTAAACATACCATGGTGGTATGTAAATTGGTTAGAGGGAGCAGAAGGTTCTGGAACAGAGCTTCAAGGCATAGCAACTTTTGCCTTACATTGGCTCTCACTCATGGGGGTCCCTGGCCATGGCTGCTCTATTGGGGTTCCTTGACAGCCATGAACTGGCTTGTAAAATGACTATTAGGAAAAATCAATGCTGTATTTTTTTAATTCATCACAAACATAAAAGGAAAAGAATCCTGGAAATCTAACTTCCAATGGAAATAGAAAAAAATGGGGCCAGGGAGTGGGTGGGGTGGGGTGGGGGGTGGGGGGAGAGTGAGCCCAGAAACTGTTTCTATAAAGGATAGTGGGATAGTGTACTTTGTCTCTCCAAATATAATGCAAAGAGATTATATCCAAAAGGAACAGCCCCGTGGATTTCATTATGTTGACCCAAGAACTTAGCTCAACTACTCCCTCAGGCAACCTCACCCACTGGTGACCATGCTGTTGGAAAACTGCACCTTCAGGTGGCCACTCCCTCAGGAGACCACTCCCTCTGGTGACCCCTCCTTCAGATCCTTTCATTGTTTATCCTTAAAACTCCCCAGCTTTGTCTATAACCAGAGTCTAATCCGACTTACAGGATACCTGCTTCAAATTTGAAAAGACATTCTTTATCGTTCAATAAATGGTGTCTATCATTTCTGCTGACAAATGGGAACCTGTTCACAGTGCTGGCTTCATTAGAAATGAAAGCTAGTATTCAGTTAGAAGCCTTGCTTTATGCCTTCTAGTGAATGTGTGTGTGTGTATATTTTACAGTTAAAAAAGCCCTTTCTTCAGGAAGCCTACCCTGGTTCAAAAGGTTTGGGTTTCTACCAGGGTACACAGTAGTGTGCTGGGCTGTGCTGCCAATGCCCTCAGAACCTGGCATTATTTCCTCTTGTCTTGTTGGAATCACTAGCAGAAACCAAGATTCATTTTCTCTTCTTGGTTTTAAGAGTCAGGGTCCCATGCAGCCCAGCCTCAAACTAGCCAAGTAGCCAAGGATGAGCTTGAACTGATCTTCCTGCCTCCACTTCCCTAGTGCTGCGGACACAGGCACATCCAGTTTTATAGCACTACATTTTGTAACACTCGGGCGTGTGTCGCTACTTGGCAGTTACTTACAGAAAAGAACTGGAAATGCTCCAAGTAAATAAGAAATAATGCAAATGAAAAGGTGTCATTTTTTTCAACTTTACATGGGAATGCTTATTAAATAATATTCTAAAAGTTTGCTCTGCTTCAGGTGACTATGGAAACTTGCAAGTAAGAGAAATGGCATTGCTCATTGGTGAGATCTCAATTCCAACCATAGAGAATATGACAAATCTGTCAAGACATACTGGAGTTACTCAGTGACCATCTAAAGTGCCACCAAAATAAGCAGCAGGTGTGCCAAGTTCAGATAACAATGTTCTTTACATCCCACTTAGCAACTTGTATTAGACCAAGCAAAAGATACGGCAGAGGAGAGCAGAGCCAATCTGATGTAAGGAGGTAAAGTGGGTTAGAAAAAAAAAAAAAAAACATGACAGAGAGATGGAAAACTTATGGGAAGGGTCGCTGTTAGTAAAAAAATAAAATAAAATAAACAGGCAAGTGTCATTGCTGAGCAGTGAATTGAGCTGTCCAAGCAAGCATGGTTAGGGAAAATACATTCACATCAGTTATGCTATCCAACTGCATTTCTTATCCTTTGAGTAAGAAAGTATTCAGAGTATTAAGATTCCCCATGTTCAAGGCTAGGGAGGTGGCCCAGTGGGTAAATACTTCCTGTGTAAGAACAAGAACCTGATTTCAGCACCCACAGTAAAAACTGAAAGTTAACTATGCCTGTCTGTAATTGCAGCCTTTGGAGACTGAGACAGGCTCCCTGGTCAGTCATCCTAGATCAATACGCCTGCAAGCACCAGGTTCGCTGGGAGACTCTGTCTGAAAACACAATGTGGAGGCGTTGAGATGCTTCTCAGTGGAGAAAAGTGCTTGCTGTGAAACTGTGAGCACCAGCATGTGAAGCCCCGAACCTCTGGCTTTTCATCCCAGAGATGCAGGGAGGAGACAGGTGGATTCTGAAAGCCCACTGGACAGCCAGCCTAACCAAACTCTAAGCTTCTGGTTCAGTGAAGGACTCAGCTCAAGGCAATGAGCTGGAGAGCAACAGAGAAAGACACCCTATGTCTTCCTCTATGAGACTTTTGTATATTTAATTCTACACTCTCATGCATGCATCAAACCAAAAAAGAAATTAATAACTAAAGTGGAGAAGTGATTCAGGAAGACATCTGTTGTGGGTCTTCCAGCCTCCATAACACACACACACACACACACACACACACACACACACACACACACACACGCTTCTTCAATGTCCATGTTAGGGAGTGCAAACTGGCATATATTCTCATATATTCTCACAGAGAACAGCACAGGGAAAAGGAATCCTTGGACAAGCAAGGGTGCTCTAACATGCAAAACTTAGAAAAATTCAGGGTTTATTCATTTCTCCCCACCCCCCTCAAGGAAAACTATTCCATCAAAACAGACGAGGGCTGTATAAGTAACCTGAGCATGTTTGGTTGTCATGGTTTTTCTGTATTTTTACAATTGCGACTTTATTTTCTTAAAGAGGGGATACAGAAGAGGAGGAGCTGGCACTGCCAGCAGTTTCTGATGGATGATGATGCATGTTTTCTGTCATGATGGCATCTGACTTGGGCCATCAGGAAGTGCAGTTCGTGTCCCTTATATCAAAGTTTGTCTGCCATTGTGGAGATGTTGTTAGGACTTGGGAAAAAAAAAAAGCAATGTCCATTTGAAGCTTGTCGGTGAACTTTGCATGAACCGCCAGGAATAATGCAGTAGGATGACAGGCCAGTTATACCTTCCACTAAATTTGCTGTCTGGAATGAACTGAAATAGTGTTTGGTTTGTGTAATTACGTCCATCTATCTTTATATTCCAGCGGCATATCGCAAATTGAAAATACTAAAAATTGACTGTTGGTTCTGATATTTAATGATTGCCAAAGACAAGCCCATGATTTATTGGTTACTTACCGATGTGACACATTTGCATCTTATTAGACGGAGATTACTATTCCTTAAAATGCGGACGAGGCCTGATCATGTCTGATGGATTGATTTGATTTGCAAATGTAATCAAACTAATAAGAGGGAAAAAATGAGCAATAATGCCTTGTTTTTCAACTGGCAATCACTCCCCTGCCAACAAGGCTGATACCCCTGACTAAGCAGCCTTCACCAGTCTTCCTGTCGCCTCAAATAAACAAAGGGATGCTAAGAGCTTGATAAGAGGGTAACAAGCCAAGTGTGGATGTGACATAGAGCCCATCCCCTCAACAGTGCCACTGCAGAGGAACAAAAGTTAACAGCGAGAGAAGAAACAGGACCATTGAGAAGGACAGTGACAGCCACACTGATGGTCCATCTTGACCATCGCAGTAAATGAATCTTAGGTAAAATACTAACATCCTCCACGATGCAGAGTGCAAACTTGTGCGTGCAGAGTCTCTGTTTCTGAGACCGAGTAGCCACGCAAAGCCTTTTAGGCAGATACTGACATCGGTTTCACCCACCGAACCTCACTGATCTTGAAGGCATGGGGAGGAGGTTTGTATGAAGGAAAACCTGAGTTACTAGGCAAGGTTACCATCTGAATTAGACCCTTCCAGATAGGTGTTCAAGACAGTTATGTATGAGACAGAATCCTAAGTGTGCTGCATAACAACATTCTTGAAAGGGAATTTCAAACTATCTTTGGATAGCATATAAACCATACATTGTAGTCATAAAATAACCTCAGAGAGTGTCTCCCTAGAAAATCCAGTTAGGCAGGAAGGACCAGCATAAGGTAATCTCATCATTGTATACCTCCTTTTATTGTATGCATTAATTGGCACTGGCATGCAGCACACACACACACACACACACACACACACACACAGATACACACACACTTTGTTGTTGTTAGATATTGCAGAAAATGTCATCCTGAACTTTCAAGCCTTATTACCATATTCAGGTATCCCCAACAGTATTTTACTGATGCAAAGCTAGCCATACCAGCCATTCTCAGACCAGCCTATATAATACTTTACTCAAAGGTTAGGGGTGTGGATCAGTGGTCGGATGTATACATTGTATGTACAAGGTCCTGAGTGTCCTTCTAAGGACCAACCAAAAGATTCAGCCACCCAAAATTAGGATGATCACATCAAGCTAGACAAATAGCAGTCCTGCATGACTATCCAAAGTCACCTTTACAAATCTAGTTCAAGTCTCATGGCAGAAAGGGTCGTAACAGGATGCTCACTGAGTGTAATGGGTCAGACAGCCAGAACAGTGAAATACTTCTCAGGGATCATCCTCAAGCTAATTTTAACAAGATATTATAAACTGATGATTGTCCAGAAACCTTGATTCTTAGACAAAGTGGTACCTACATGGTAGAGTTGAGGATGCTTTACTTCTTAGGCACATCTCATGAATTCAGATAACTTCATCTTTTGGTTCTTGCTCAACACGCTTAGCTCAGTATCAAGCTCCGTGACAGTTCTACCTTTCACCACATCCATCCCCGCTGGGTAGCTGGCCATGTTTCCCAATGTGAAGCCCCATCAGAAATGTGTTTCCAGTGTATCCCTCTGCCTGGAACACAAGGATTCTGTCCACCAGAGAGAGACCCATCATCCTTCAGGAAGGAATCTGATGAAATGTATCCTGACAGTAAACTGTGCTATATAAAAGGATAAGTGAGTTTATTGCTTATGATTTGTGGTCATTTTTTTCTTAAACATATCAAAAATAATTCCCAGAACCTTTCCATTGCAGTAAGCCTGTCTTCAGAAGACACGGTATCTGGGATGCTCAGGCAGCAGAGTGCTTGTCCAGAAAACACATTAAAACACCCAGGCAGAGTGGCCACAGCTGCAGTCCCTGCGCTGGGGAGGGGACACAGGAAGTTACCTGGGATCCTTGTCCAGCCAGTCGAGGAGTCTACCTGGCACAGGGAAGGCCAGTGAAATACTGTCTCTCACAAAAGTTAGATGGTGCCCAAAACATGACACCGAACTTGTCTTCTGGCCTGTCACATGTGTACATGTGTGCACATGCGCACAACACATGTATACTTGTGCAGAAATGAACATGGATAGACATTTCATATCATATAATGTAGTGTAGCATATTATAAAGCTAAGATGGTAGTTTTATTTCTAACACTCTGAATAAACATTTATATTCTTCTCTGAAAAAAAATTTATTGACAATGATAAATACTAATCCTGTCAAACATGTAAGTTCAGAGATGCAAGACTCAGTCTCAGCTCTGTCTGTAAGTGGCCTGTGACCTTGCACGGGCCACTGAACTTCTGTGTATTTATAAAAAAAAAAAAAAAAAAAAAAAAAAAAAAAAAGGATGTGCAGGTAAAGGCATTTGATTTAATGCTCACTAAAAACTTAAGATTGCACACCAAATTTGGGCTGGGGCTTTTGTTTACATTAGCCTACAGAATTGTTCCAGCAACTCTCCCCAAATCCCTCTTTGCACATGCCACCTTGAACACATGCAAACTCACTTTCCGACAGACAAGTAGGGTCTCTAAGTTCAAGGACAGTCTGCTGCTCCTTGCAATCCAGAGCCTCTTCTCAAAGTCTCAGGATCTCCTCTCAGCTCCAAGGCCCTTTCCAGGTCTCTTAACACAGTGTAGATTTGAGAGATTCAGAATGATATTATTCTATGTGTTAAAAAAGGGTATTACAAAGCTCCCCATTGGCATGCCTCTGAACAGATGAGCATATTTAAACAGCTCTGGGGGAAAAAATGTATCATCAAGTCCTTTATTCAAAATAAAAGCAATTTGCAGAAACAGATCTGGAAGCAATTGGTCCATCTATTTCTATAAAAGGTCGATCCAAGAAACCGTAGCGTTGAGACAAACCAATCTGGGGCTGCTCCTATTTCAGGGTTGCAAATGTATGTGGAAGGTGTCCCGCCACTGGGCCCCACCATGACAGACTACCCAAGAGCAGACTGCCTTTTGCTTTTTCTTCCCTAAACTGCTGACCAGGTTGAGGGGAGGCAGTCTATCTCTGAGGCCCCAGCTGCTTCTCTTCCCTCCCACCTCCCTCTTTCCATCCCTCAGCAGCCCAGGCCACCATGTGCCCTGTCACGAACCTGCTGACTGGCAGCAGAGCCCACACCCCAGGTAATTAATCCTTTCCTAATGCAGGTTAAGCAGGTGGGAAGCCTTCCTCCTACAGAGTGGAGGTAGCTGGTCTTTGGAGATGCCCCTAGAGTGCTGGGATTTAATTGGGCTCACGTGATTCCCTGAAGCTGGGCTGGCTCTGGTGCTGACCCGCACATTCAATTACCAGTGCGTTTCACCTAAACCCAGCTGAAGAATGATTTCTTTTCTCCTTCTAAGTGCTATAATATTAACATAACAACCTGTGGTGAGGATAGCATGTCCACAGAAGTAAAGTGATGTCCTGAATGAGCACTTGTGAAACTGAGAGATTAGTGGAATTGAACTGACAATGGTTCTCCAAGCTAACAGGAGGTAGGATTTATCTAGTCAGTTCTGTGCATGTGCGTGTGTGTGCGTGTGTGTGCGTGTGTGTGTGTGTGTGTGTGTGTGTGTGTGCATGCGTGTGTGTGCGTGTGTGTGTGTGTGTGTGTGCATGTGTGCATGCATGTGTGTGTGTGCGTGTGTGTGTGCGTGTGTGGCGTGTGTGTGTTTGTGTGCGTGTGTGCATGCATGCATGTGCGTGTGTGTGCGTGTGTGCATGCATGCGTGTGTGTTTCTGTGTGTGTGTGCGCGTGTGTGCATGCGTGCGTGTGCGTGTGTGTGTGCGTGTGTGCATGCTTGTGTGTGTTTTTGTGTGCGTGTGTGCATGCGTGCGTGTGCGTGTGTGTGTGCACATGCATATGTGGAAGCCAGAAGACAATGTTGGGTGTTGTTCATCAGGTAACTTTCACTTTTGGGGTTGTTTTTTGAGACAGTCTCACTGACTTGGAACTCACCAAGCAGGCTAGTCTAGCTCACCAGAAAATCCCAGAGATCCAGCTGCCTGCACTTCTCCATTGCTGGAATTACAACAGTAAACCGCCACACTGGGCTTTTTAAAACTGAGTTCTTGGGAACAAGGCAAACACTTTCCTTACTGTGCTATCCCCTGAGACCACCAGACTCAGCAGCACACACTGGCAGTTTTTAGTTTCTGTCCTAATGATACCGACCTGTGATCCAAGAGCGAAACAATGCCGAAACACCTCTTATCATTTACAAATTATCTACATTAGTCCTCAGACTTCCTAGAGGGAAAAACACCTAGCCAGCATAATTACATCAAAAAATAAAGCTGTGGACTTCTATCCAGAAAGTAGCACCACAGCATTTTTATTCTGAGGAAAGAAAATTTTAGAGAAATATCAAGGTGATCAGGGTGTATATATACAAATAAAGTAAGTAGAAAATGCTTAGAAAGTTTTGTCAACCAAAGAGATTTTGCCTAAAGAATTCTATTGAATTCTTATGAAATGTCATTTATATGAATCATTCATCCCTTGTCCCATCCCCCTACACACACACACACACACACACACACACACACACACACAATCTATGAATCACATGAGATGAAGAAGAGGGCCATGAAGAGCAGAGGCCAGCGTCAGTTCTGACATTCCCCTGGCAGAGGCAATGCAGCAAACTATTCCATCTGGGTATCAAAAGATCATCCCTAGGACTCTATACCTTTAACTGCCCTCCACCCCCTCCTGCCCTCCCCGTCCTTACCCTCCAACCCCCCTACGCCCCCAAGAGCTTGTAGAAACCACAAAGAAAGCTCTCTTGTCTGCTCCATCCACATCTGCACCTTTTCTATTAATACATCAAAACTACATTTATATCTTGAACCTGTGGGTTCATCCCAAACCTTGGGATAACTATGAAGCAAGGTCCACGTGGTCATGTGAGTGAATACTGCCAAGGATGGTATTGTTGAAAGGGTTGGAAAGCAGAGCTACATGGTTTTTCTAAACTGGAGTTAGTGACCCAGCATTTTATCTTTGCATGCTCTTGAGAATAGCCATAAATACAAACAGATAAATATCTAAAAACATATACTTACCTACACATATACTTAGCACACACACTCTCTATTTATCATCTATCTCTCATCTATCTATCTATCTATCTATCTATCTATCTATCTATCTATCTATCTCTCATCTATATCCTCCCTTCCTCCCTCTCCCTCCACTCCCCCTCTCTTTGCTCCTCTGCTGCTACTACATCTTTGGAACATATAAAAATTAGTTTATGGAAGCTAGGAAAGTCAAATTCCTTTGGAAGAGAAATATTCAAGCTATACAAAATAGGATGGTGAACACGAAAAGTCTAATGAGTTACCTAAGCTCTGAACTGGCACTTATCTATGAAATAAAAATAATGTATCAGGAATTCCATGCATGCTCTTTTCCTAAAAGAAAACTCGGCAGTTAAAAAAAATTAAATAAATCACTTCTGCACTTAAAAAGTGTTTTCAAATGACGTGGAATTCTCTAGAAAACTATTTCTCTGGTGCCTGAAGTCCCCAGCTGCCACACAATTTATATCTCCTTTCTCGGCTCTTTGTTTGTCTGCCATTTTCCCTGAATGTCAAAGTCAATTTAGTGCATTTCACTTTGCTGAATAAATCAGAGGCGAAATCCTTGCTAAAAGTGAAAATTTGATTTGCTAAAAGGAGCTTAGGGCAACTATTAATCAATATATCCAGAGTGTCAAAGCCAAGGCCAGGATAGACGCGCACTCATTTGGAGATTGGCTGAGGCGGATGAAGGGGAACATGGGGGAACGTGCAGCCAGCCACTATGGGAAGTGAGGGTAGAGAAAGAAAGAGGGTCTGTCACCAAGGAACAGAGTGAGAAACTCAGTTCACTGGGTTCTGTGCACCATACTCGAGGTTTTCTCTGAGAGCAAGTGACTTGAATCGACCACTCACACACACGTGGGCTGCACTGATTCCACCAGCTTTTACAGGGGAATTTTCTCACAGAGTCCAAACACGTTACTCTTTTTAACTCTTCAAGAAGTTAAGAGAACAACTTAAAAGTCAGAAGTCACAGCTCCAAGAATAAAAGGAAGCTTAGAAAAGACTAAGGGGAGCCAGGCCAGGTCCACAGAGTGTCCATTTTGTGACAAACTTCAGGACAATTCTCAGCTATTTCAGGCTCCTGAGAGATCATGATGTATTGTAAACTAAATGGCAAGCTCTCCATCATATCATTTAATAGAGCTTAGTAATCACCAGGAACCAGTATAGACATTAGATCAGATCTTAGGACCACAGACCCTCTGAGATAGCGCAGAACTATTTTCCAGAGCACCGAGCGATACTGCTGTGTAAATTGCTTCAACCATTCTGATTCAACACTTTTCAAGTGGAAGTTTCAATCAGGTACTTCACAATTAAGATCTTTAGAGGTGTTACCCTGACTTCAACAGGAAATCACTTTCCTCGGTGTGGAAGTCAAGGTGTTCCCTGGTGAGGTCTTTTGCTTCTCTCTACACTTCTTCAAACAGTCAGACTCAATCCTCATCATTCCATTTAGTTGGGAGTTCATCTTTGTCAACACCCCCTTCCCACACCACACTGTGAGGCTCTGAAAGCAGTACTTGTGAGACATTAATGTCTGTGTGTGCACGTACAGTATCTTACATGGACCTCACTGAATGTTCATGTGCAAGGAAGGAAAGAAAGGAGGAGGGGCATAAAGATTGATTCACTGCTATGTAGAAGAGCATCTTACTGGTTTGTTGGTTGATGAGTGGATGGGTTGGTTATTTAGGCTGGGCCTCACCCTGTAGCCTACGCTGGCCTTGAATACCAAGCCACGTTCCCTCCTTAGCTTCTAGAGTTCTGGGGTTACAGGAATGGCCCAGACCCATCTGATCCACAATTTTTACATGGTAGAAAGTTGCAGCAACTCACTTCTGCTTTGTTTACCATTAAGTGTCAAATTCATGTGAACCTCTACATAGTAGGAAAGGGGAAGTGTGTCTGATCTTTATAACCAAGCATTTAAGGGTTTTCTCAGATGTTCACATGAGTAGCCAAATGGTGACTGCCCTGCTTCATTAATATCTGTGATGTCTAAGGAATACTATCAATCAAGCATCTTGGTTCTTTTTATTGATTTAAAATGTGCCATGCATTTCCTTCCTAATCATTGACCTTCCTTTAACCTTCAGTTTTGTAAATAACAGACAAAGTTTAGACTCAGGGTGAATATGTCACATCATCTTCCATTTGGTATAAAATGCAAGTTGGTGCCTTAGGACACATGACAAATGGTGTGACACAGATGGACAGTGGGAAGAAAGACACATGGAAACCACTGGCAAAATATCGCTTTTCTTGATACAGCAGGGGCGTTGAGTAAGACCTGCATGCACTAGCTCTCAAGTGTGCTCATCTGTGAAGTGGAGCAAAGAATGAGCCAGCAGAAATGCTTTGGACGGCATGAAAGGGTGCTGAACGTGCCTCCTAAGTGGCAAAGCACTGCACAGGCCAGGTGTGGCTACGGCATGCCTTCCTGTAATTCCAGCCAAAGCAACATGAACTCAGAATCATTCTGCATACACAGCGAAGCTGTCACTCAAAAATAAGCAGAATATACACACAGATGTAGTTATTTTATATGTGAAGCTTAGCCCCACCAAAAAGAATACCAGTGAATAATTCAGATCTGAAACTAATAAAAGTATAAATCAAGAAGAGAATCATATATATATGTATGTATAAATATATATAATACCCATATATATGTATATATAGACATAAATGTGTAATTTGGGGTAGGTACTTTGTTACTTATATATTTCAAATTTCCCGTAGTACTAAACGTAGTGCTATGTGCATAGGTGACACTTGACTACTTAAAATGCACTTGGGGCTTGACTGTGAAGTCATGGTTTAATAATGAGCTATAAGGTTATGAGTACACAATAGTATGGCTATATATGAATGACAAAAATATGTGGAGAACTCCAGTAACTGGCAAGGATAAAGCTGGATAGAGCTCACATGAGCAGAGGAAATTCACTATGATGGCAGAGAGGAGCAGCAAGCCTGTCGCCAGACTTTTCCTAGGGAGATGTGGTGAAAAAAAAAATCTATTCATTTTAGATAGACCACCTCCAACAGACCAAAGAAATTATTCAAATCAAGTCTGGATGTTGCCTGTGGAGGTTTACATTGGCTGTCGACCTGACATAGTCTTGAACCACCTAGGAGATACACCTCTAGGTGTGTCTGTGAGAGTTTCAAGTTTCTAGGTGGGGAAGACCCACCTAAACATAGTGGCATTGTTCCACAGACTGGGGTTCACTAATAAAGATAAAGTAAGCTGAGGGTGAGCATTCATCCCTCTGGCTTGTAACTACAGATGCAATGTGAGGAGCTATTTCATGATCCTGCCCCTATGCCTTCCCCAACCACTATGAATTGTGCCCTCAATCTGTGAGCCAAAATGTAACATGAATCTTAAAAGGTCTTATTAATAAAAAAAAAAAACCCAGAGCCAGATATTGGGGAGAAAACTAAGAGATCAGAGAAGCAGAAAGAAGCCACAGCCAACTTCACCTTGCCAACTCCTCAGC
The DNA here is from genome assembly GCA_902168415.1 of Peromyscus melanophrys. Lineage (NCBI taxonomy): Eukaryota > Metazoa > Chordata > Mammalia > Rodentia > Cricetidae > Peromyscus > Peromyscus melanophrys. The sequence goes on from CABHPR010135086.1 coordinate 47,554, forward strand.
AGATCCTGTTTCCACAAATCCTCAGACTGAACCTCTGAGTCCTCACCCCTGAGGGTCTCAGATGAACTGCTGCTAAAAACCTCTAGTTCCTGGTCCTCATGCCTTATATACCTTTCTGCTTCTTGCCATCATTTCCTGGAATTAAAAGCCTATGTCCTTCCCAAGCAAAGACATGAGATCTCAAGTGCTGGGATTAAAGGTCTGTGCCACCATGCCCGGCTCTGTTTCCAGTGTGGCCTTGAACTCACAGAGATCCAGATGGATCTCAGCCTCCTGAGTGATAGGATTAAGGGCGTGTGCCACCACTGTCTGGCCTCTATGTCTAATGTAGTGGCTGCTCTGTTCTCTGACCCCAGATAAGTTTATTAGGGTACACTACTAGGTACACAATTTATTGGGGTGCACAATATATCATCACACCAAAATAAACCTTTTTTTCCTTAAATTGCTTTTGTGAGGGATTTTTGTCACAACAGTGGAAAAGGTAACTAGTGCAGGATAGCAGCTGGATTATGGCGTTATCTATAGGACTGTGGATGAAGGATTATAGGTAGTTTGAGTGACTCAAAGGCAGGCGCATCACCTAAAGTCTCACCCCAGCACAGCTGAAAACTCATGAAAGCTTCATCCAGAAAGATCCCTGTGCAATCTGTAGGCAGCTCTTTTGAAGAGTGTCTTCTGTGTAGGTGATTGTCTACTGCTTGCATAACATCAAGTAGGGATCCTGTGAGTCTTCTAATTTAGCAAGGCACCTGAGTTTCTTGGGTTCCTTAGCTTCTTGAGTCTTACGGTGGAAGATGGGACATAACTATTACTTTTTTGCATTTATTGAATTGGTGTATGTATGGGACAGAGGACAGAGGACATTAGCAGAAGTCCATTCTTTTCTTTCCCTATATAGTCCTTTAAAGATCAGACCCTGGTTGTCAGGCTTGGGGACAAGTGACCTTAAACACTGAGTGATCATGTTGACCCATGGGAGGGAATTATTTTTAAAGGATTCTAACAAGGTACTCTATGGCCCATATTAAAACTGAGTGAAAGGTATGGACAAATATAGAAAGCATAAATGATGTTTCTAAGTGCTGAACATACTTATGTGAGATTTCAATGCACAGGAAATAGCTACCCAACACTTCACTCCTTCCAACTACTGCATGCTTTCTCCTGCAGTGTCTCACAGACCCACAATCCAGGGTGCAAAAGGCTCTTTGTTTCCGTGGAGGTCTTTCCCAAGTCGTTCAGCTCAGACGTAGAACATCCCCTGATTACCACAGTTTCCAGTACTGGGCCTTTTTCATGGTTCCCATCTCCATGCTGAATGCTGGAGTCCCCTACTTTGACATTAATTGTCAGACCTGAGAGCTGTCTCCACTCATTTGTACTTCACTCTCTCCCTCTTCATTGTTTGTGAGAGCCAAGAAGGGCTCTGTAGCACCAATTGAATCTATATTCTTCTTCCTTTATATCTTACCATTATAATAAATGGCAAGCAAGCCTTTCCACATCATCCCCTGCCCTTTTCCCTAACTTTCCTACCAAATCAGATGTTAATAAAGAGGGCAGCATCCTAATGTCTTCCCCAAGTAAGGCTTTGGTGTCTTATCTGCCACCCCCAGCAAAGGCCATGAAACCCTGCCACGGCCTGCCTATGATCCCATCTCATGCAGGCTACTTTCAGGGATGGCAATCTACTCTCTAGCTTTAGGAGTACTCCAATAGTGATATAGTGGCCTCCCTTCACCAGAGAGGTATGCCTCCCCATAGTGTGGAAGAAGACTACTATCCTAGGTCCTTCTATCCCAGGGACACTCTACCCTCACATGACTCAGCCTCTGTTCCATGTCTTATTACCCACAGCAAGGGGCACACCAACCTTCCCATACTACCTGGGGAAAGGGAGGCATATTTGGATTGGACCCATGGATATTCTCAACCCAGTTCTCAACCTCAGTTCTGTGTCTTCTGACCCATCTCAGGGATGATACCATTACTCCTTCCCCAAATTCATCATAGGTTCTGCCAGTTATTATTAGGGCACCATTGTTATAATTATTATTATTATTATTACTATGTTGTGTGACTCTTTATGGGGAAACACAATGAAATGTCTATTTACTCCCAGGAGGGCACTGATCACACACACACACACACACACACACACACACACACACACACACACACAGGCTTCCCTAGCTTGTTGATGAAGCAACAAGTTCATTAAGAACATGAGTGACAGGTTACTTGCAGGAGCATGAGTGGCTAAAAGCCAATTGTTTTGACTAATGAAGGAACGTCGTCACTAGAGTCCCCTGCACAGTTTGCAGGCAACTGCATTGAAGAGTCTCGTCTCCTCAACAGCTGTTCACAGCTTACAGAATCTCAGGCAATCATCTTGTGAGTCTTGATATTGTTTTAAGCTTCCTGGCTCTTACAACCTGGTGAGCTTCCTGGGCCTTAGGAACTACCCTTGGCTCTCCAGGGCAGACATTATGATTCAGAGGAGACAGCTGACTAGCAGCTCATACTCAAGGCACTGAGTGGAGAGGACAGGCCTCTGTGGGTCCCCATAACAACCTGTGGCTTGTCTCTTGAACTTGATTTCTGCTCGGGATAACTCACTGCCCCATGATTGGTCTACATTTGATTTTCAACAAGGACAGCTATAGAAAACAGAGGATCCACTGGGTGGTACTTCAGGAACTTTCTTTCACAACTCATTATCAACCTACTGGGTCCCGTTTTTCTTTAACAGTTCCAAAATTTTAAGTTATTTAAGTTTGCCCAAGAGAGATAGATTACTTAGACAGTAATAGGTCTTGCTTACCTGGGAATGAACGATATTATCCATATAATGATCTCTTAGCTAAGGAAATGTTTCCTTGTTTATTAGAACAGAAGTTTGGTGAATGACTTCTATGAATACTAACTTTTGGGGTCCTTTGGATTTAAGGCATTGAAGGACCACGTGTAAGCAATACTTTGCAAATAAAAATGAGCCTCGGATATCTTGCATTTAGATGACATGTTACGGCACATAAATGAATTATATATAGATTTATAATTTCCATGTTTTTTCCTCATTTGATTTTTACAATCTAATTAAGAGTGCCATTAAATATCATAAAACACTCTCGGCTACAGCTCATATTTTCTGATTTTACTTTCAGGAGCTTTTAAAACAACAGGTATAAAGGGATACAACTAGTTGGTTGTTACAAAATCTCTCGATATTAGGTAACTGAATAACCTTGTCACTCAGCCCTAGTCACTGCCAGGGCTTTTTAACTTTTGTCCACTTATCTAGAATAGTTACACAGACAAATAATGAATTATTAGAGAAAGAGACTGACATGTACTGTAGCTTATTCACAGCGAAGTGTGAAGCACAACCTCATGTGAAGTCGGTTACGGGGTGGAGTAAATGTGGATCCTAAGAGCTAACTGAAGATTCGCGCTGTGCACATCTTAAATCAACGAATCCAGAAGCATTTCTCAAGTTTTACTGATACAGAATCAAAATCAATATGACTTACATATGACATGGGTCATCTTTAGTCAACCACTGACAGCCTTAAATATCAAATTACATCCAATACTTTTCCATACAGAGAATTATTTGTATTAAAAATGAGACTTGATCCTAAGACCGTTATGTCTGACCTTGTTTTCAGGCATTTACATGTACCTCACTTGAGGGTACTACACTGAAAACGGGGGAGGCTGAGATAATTCTGTCATCACATTAACGTCTAAATTGAAACTAGGAAAACTTTAGAAAGTCACGGCAATCAACAACTTTTGACATAGCCTCTTAACTGAATTTTTTATTAAAAGAATTATTAGAAATGGATACTGGCTTGTGTAGCTTTCTATTTTTTTACAGGATGAACCACATTTAGAAGTGTTTCATTAGGATCTCACATTCCAAATGTGATATTTGCTTGCAGAGCTTAACACCCCTGCCTCCGGTGAAGCAAAGTCAGGGGGTTCTTTCCAGTTTTGTCTGATGTCATCATTACATCAGACAGGATGCTAAGAATGTGACAGAATGATCTGGAAACATGGTTCAGCAATTAAGTGGACTTGTTGCTCTTGCAGAGGACCCAGGTTTATCTTTTAGCACCCATACTGGATAGTTCACAAACACCTGTAACTCTAGGTCCAGGGGATCCAACTTCGCCTTCTGGCCTCTGTGGAAGCCTGTATGCACATAGTGCATATTAAATTTTGAAGGCACACACTCATTCACATAAATAAAAATAAATCTTTTTTAGAAGAATGTGACTAAGATGTTCCCTCCTTTGTGAAAAGATCATCTGCCTGTGATGCTGAAAACAAATGCAGAGCAAGCTGAGAAGAGTGCCTGGAGCCAGTTGGAGAGATTCCCCTACCAAGAACAAGCTTCAGCTTGGAGCCCCTCTGCTGCAACATCAAATTGGTTAAATTAATTTAGTTTTTCAAAAGAGGATGGAGACATGGTGACCTGAAAGTCTGCCACATTTTCTTCTAAAGTCCACTACACCACATCCATGCACTTCATTGTTCAAACACTTTCCTGTTCTTTTAAAGTAGGAGGCCGACAAGATCCGTAAATATAAGAGGCACTTACACAGGTCAGCTAATATGGGCTATGGCTTTTTAAGTACCACCTGCCAAGCCTATGCTGTATTTTGTTAACGAAATTCCAGGACATAATAATAACCTAATCGGCCAAAAAGAACAATCCCAGATCTGCCTGTTGGGCTGATAATCGTCTTATCACACCCTGTGAAACCAAGCTCCGCTGTCTGACGGAGCCTCCGTTACTTGGCAGCCTGTTCTAAAAAAGGCCAACAATGGAGAGGGAATGAAGTGGAGTGTGCAGAACCTCCATATCTACATAAAAGAGATTAGAGGCGACAGCGTTCCATTTTACAGCTCAATCATATTGTGTTAGCATGCGCTTATCCGAGCGCGGACGAAATTGAAAGAGAAATAAAAAAGAGCCAGGCAGATAGGAAGCAGAAAAGCGAGGCATGAGCAATTTCCAAGGGTATAAAGGGATGCTAATGGCAGGGCCTGTCATTCTTAAAAAGGGCTATTAGGGCACCATCATCTGTTCTTGTGCCCTTACACTCCTCCAGCTAAAGTCAAGCATTTTCTGAGGCCCTTGTCGTCCTGTTTTTTTTTTCTTCTATAGATAAGTGTGGTCATGTTTCATAACAGCTCACATCCCCATTCATGTGATCTATTAATGCGAGTCAACTAATTCTATTTACCGAGAAAACCCCTGACTCTCTGTGTATTTTTCTTCAATATTTTCTTTGGTAGGATTCTTCACTTTTCATGAGGCTGAAGAAAGCATGCTAACACTGACGTGTATTTGCAGCAGTGCAGAAGGGGGCTGGCCTGATCTCTAAGTTGCAAAGCTTCGAGCATGCTAGTGAGTGTGTGATTACATAAACTAAGACCAGAGTGAGGATCACAATGGCTTGAGTGTGTGTGTGTGTGTGTGTGTGTGTGTGTGTGTGTGTGTGTGTGTGTGTGTGTGTGGTGGGCACAGACATGTGTATAAGTTCCCTTTGCTTTTTAATATGTTACATAGAAAATTCTCAAATCAACTGAAGGGGATTTTCAGTTCTTTTCTAGCTGTAATCTGATTCCCTACCCACTTAGTCAGACTGGTTCCCCAGGGAGCACACAATTTTACTTTGATGAAGGCAGACATGTGACTTTGCTCGTTATGCTCTCTTTGCCTCTACCTCCCCATCCAATACTCCACGTGACTATGTGTGGTTCTCAGATGCCCTTGAACTCAGGCAAGCTTGGATGCCACAGGGCCCCCTGCACCATTCCCTGTGTGCATGTTGAAAAAAAAAATTACTTAAGGAAGATTTCAGGGAATTCTTGTTTTTCAAATCCCCCTCTGAAAAGCTAAGGTTCTCTTAGTAATCACTCAAAATACCTTCTGGGCATTAGGAGAATGAGAGCCATGAGGGAGGGAGGCATCATGGCACAGTGACCACTCCTCTGTTTGCTATGGAGAGAGAATAATGCCCGCCCCCACCAGTTCTAAGCCCCGGCTTATGACCGAGCACATAATCACACGCTCATTGTTTCCAGCACTGGAGATGGTGATACTCAGAGTTATTTAAAGTTGCCCTCTTCACCGAAGTCACCAAGTCCGTGACTCCAGCATGCTTCCCGGCAAGCCTCATCTCCACTCAGGACTCAGCACAATCAGGACTGCAAATTCACCTCTGACCTTTCCGAACCACAGGGCTTGGGAGGAGTTGCTATTTTTGTTTATAGCTGGTCTTTATTGTGACAATTCTGGATGGTATCAAAATATTGCCTTAATAAATCTCTGAACTTGGGAAGACTTGAGCAGAGCTCACTGAAACGACAGGTGATCTGGCATCAGGAAGGCAGGATTCACACTGCTGTTTGTTTTCTTGCTTGTTTGTTTGTCTGTTTATGGCAGGGGGCACAGAGGCCAGAAGGTAATGCCAAGGATTTTCCCCTATGGCTCTCCACATTTTTGTTTTTGTTTTGTTTTGTTTTGTTTTTAAAGATAAGTTCTTTCACTGAACCTGAAGCGGACTGGTTTAGTTACAATGACTAGTGAGCAATTTTCCAAGATCCCCCTGTCTCCACATTCCAAGGCTGGGATGACAGACATGTGCCAGTAAGTCTGGCTTTATGTGTGTACTAGGGATATGAACTCAGGCTTCCATAAATATGTTAATGTTTTGAGATACAGTCTTACTCTTACATAGTCTGGTCTTACACTTACGGCACTTGTCCTGCCTCAACCTGTCTAGTACTGGGTCCCAGCATTGGTGTTATGAGTCATACTGGGCTTGAATGTATTTTTGAAGGTTCTAGAAACATCTGTGAACTTATATGAGTGCCTGTGTTTCTCTTTGTATTTCTACTCAAATCTCTCTGTCCTTGAGTAGAGGAGAATAAAGATCCTTCACTGGACTGTGGTTCTCAGTGGGGAGGCCTGGAGTAGGCAGCTCGGTGTGGATTGTCCCCTGGTGTCTTTTGGTAGTGTCTGAGGATATTTTTGTTTGTTAGGGGTACTACTGGCATCTAGTGGGTAGAAGCTAAGGATGCCATTAAACATCCCATAATAAACAGAAAAGCCAGCTACAACAGAATTTTCTAGTACCAAGTATCAGTAGTGCCATGATGAGAAACCATTAGTTAGAATAATTATATTTAAAATACATGTAGGTGCATGTGTATGTATGTGTGTGTGTGTAATAATAATAATCAAAGAAAAAGAAGCTATTTGGTTGAAGGTTGGGAGGGGCATAGAAAGAGACCAAAGGAAGGGAATTGGAAAGGGCTGGGACAAAGGGAGGGGGAAGGTGATGTAATTTTACTTATATTAAAATAGCTAAAATATGTATAGAGGTATATACATATGGAAAAATGGCATACCACATTAATGATCTACATTGATTATCTAAAAGTGTGTCCATAGACATGTTTTCAAAAATTGTTAGTTTTGTTTCTCTACTGTAACCTGCCCACCAATTGTACCTTCTTTCCAAAGCAGCTTTTATTTACGATCCAGACAAACCTGTTACCTGGTTTTTCTTCCTTGTAATAGGCTTTCATTCTACAGTTAAGGCTAGTCCTCCAGCCTCAGCCTCCCAAATGCTAGCATCACCATACCTAGCCATCTGATGGTTTTTGGATTCTTCTTCCACACACCTTTTTAGAGAATCCATAGAGGTGTGCTTATAGTCTAAATGCAGCATCATGTATCCATGAGACCTAATTGTATTCTTTTAGATATTGTTATTCTTGTGTGGGTGTTTTCCAAAGCATACACTCAAGTTACCTATTTAACTAGTTCTGACTTAATTTGGAGAGCTTTATTAGCAAACAGTGTAAGACAAAGTAGCCGGTATAATACAGAGTGATGTTTAAATTAGTTTACAATTTGCTTGGTCTCATCTAGAACTGCCCTGAACAAAGCTATTCAGAAATGTCAGCTGTGTCCCTAACCACTGTAACAAATTGTTGCCTGAACGCTGCACACCTAATGACTTCAAATTAGCTTCACTGCTATACTGCCTGACAGTTCGTTACGACTGTTAGCGACATGGCTGGCGTATCATGACCAATAAATTGGTTTCAGTGTGGGCTGGGAAAGGGACTTCCATCAATTTGATTAAAGAAATTACTGTAGCATTCAAAGCATAAAGACAAACTAGTTTAAGGAGACAGAAATAAGTTAACCGTGTGTGCCAGAAAAACATTCCTTGTCATTCGAAAACTTCCTTATGAACTATCTGAAAACAAAAATCCAGAAATGAAAACAGATTCAGACACAGTACTAACCTTTCCAAAATATGGGGCCAGGTATATTTTTTTACTATTATAGGATGAGTCAAAAAAGAAAGGTAATAAAACACTAATTTGAAATAAGCATACGAGAAAAATCTACCATCTTAGTCTAGTATTTCATTTTGTATTTAAATCTATCATAAGTATCTAATTGCAAGCTAATGTAAAATTTGTGATCATGAAGAGAAAGTCAATGTAAACATTTGTGATAAAGAACAAGATGAATGACTCTTAGAAGGAAAAGGATACATTAGCCTACTGATGAAAATACTATTTTAAAGTGGAAAAAATATAGAATTATTTTAATCAGGAAAAAGATAAAAGTTTTTAATGTAACTATGAAATGGTTTTATGGATGGTACGATCTTTATTTAATGGTGGCAAACAGTGCCCTCCCATATGAAATGAATGATGAACAGAGTTCACGATAACGCATAGATAGAATGGTTATCACTATATAATGATCTGAATTATTAAAATAATTAGTATTGAATTAAACACAAACAACAGAAGTGATGGTTAAAAATTAATCCCACAAGAAAAATGTAATTTTTTTTGCTATGGGACATACAAACCTGGAGGCATCTGCAGCCTTTGCGTTTCTTTTGGGTTTGCAGAGAACTTACCTGGAATATGTTTTGCCCATCCAATGATAACCACCAACTCTCGGTCAGCCAAGTCACACAGTGTCGTGAGGGCTTTGATGTCGCTGTCAGGAACAGTAGGGTCAGGCATGGCATAGATCTTCTCTGGTTCAGCCACCAACAAATGTGAGACAATCTTGTTATCTGTGGGGTCAAACCAGAGCACTACATGACCACTAACATAATCACCCACTTTTACTAACCCTAAGGTATTTTAGTTTTGGAAAATCATTGTAGCAGTCTATAACAAAACACACATGCTCCATCATGGTTCATGCTGGGTGCCTTAAGCAGTACGTAGGAAAATTCACAGTAAGAAAGAAGTCACTGTTCATGACAGAAAGCATCCCTTTCTTTGCCTGGCTTTCTGGAAAGAAGACTTGGTCCTGCTGTGAACATTTTTATAGCACACAGGGAAGAGAAGTTGGGCACTTCTTGGGTTCTCTCTCTGATTCTTAAGTGGGATCTGGAGAAGCAGATTAAATAGCACACAACAGCAAAATAAAAGCCCACTGGAAAGCAGTGAAATATGGACTAACGCAGAAAGCAAAGACCCACGAATGCCCATGGTCCTAATAGGCAGGAAAGTCATTAATTGTTTTAATTCTTTTAAAGAAGAACCAAAGGTCAGAGCCCTTCTGCCAGGATGAATTACTGACTATATAACTCTATCTCCTTGGGATGCACTAAGTAGGAGTAGCCCTCCTTTCCCCCGCTTCTCCATGTAACAAGCCAACCCTCCAAATGCAGCTACTATCTGCACCCATAAAAACGGCCCTGCTTATACGATACAGCATTTTCTCCTTCGAGCACCTTACTCTTTAATCTTCTACTTCCATCTGTTGTCCTCAGTTCATTCTCTGCTTCAGATTTATCTGTCTGAAATTTGTGATCTATGCTTTTGAAATCTTCATAAAGTCAACACGAGAGACAAATGGAAAGTGGGTCCTCGGATGTGTTTTACTGCTCAGGGGCACAGGAGGGTTTATGGAAGGGCCGTTGAGCCTGGCTAACAGAATGATTTTTCTCGTTGGCCTGATTTTCAATTTCTTGATGTAGCTTTAGATGTGATTCTCTCTTCTATGTGAGGAGATACAAATGGGTAAAAATCAATTCACATATTGAAGAGTCCTAGGTAATATCTTTTGAGAAAATCGGGGGTCTAAGGGGGATATATGTGGACAGAGCCAAAGTTTCAAGTGTGTTTGCTACACATTTGCCTTCCACTCTGTTTTTAACTTCTTCAGTCCCAAACGATACATGGCATTCTTTTGATTTGATGGAGCAACAAAGAGACTTATTAAAGATGTATCTAGTACTTTTTTGAAATTATATGTATGTATATATCCCCACTCCATGCTAGAATGCCATCTAGCTTGATTTTGTTCAGGTCTTGTGCAGGCAACCCTGAAATTATATTTTAAAATGCACCAATATGGACATATAAATTATATTTATTTCAAATAGTCACCAGTCCTTGACATTAATATTAATATTTGGGTAGAAATACTCCCAAATACAATCCTTTCTAGGAAAAAATTAAGTCATGATGCTATAGGTTCTTTTTTTTTTTAGCTTATAGAATTTGAAATGAGTGATGTTTGTTTATTTTAGACACTGTGGAAAGAACACCTTGTATTTCTGGTTATGCTGGGAGAGTTTTTGATTTTTGTTCCTCTGAAGAAGCTAGAATCTCAGGACTAGAAGAATATGTATCTGTCAAGGGCATAAGTGTGTAACCAAAGGAAATCGTGACTCTAGATTTTATTTTTTCATACAGGGGAAAACATACAACTTGTTTTATCCCAGTCACGGCTTCTTGACTTACAGGTCAGAGCGATTCAGCAGAAGCCCGGGCATTCCCATCCTGCAGCAAACAGAATAGCCACCAGCACCGTTTCTGGGTAAGTCTTATTTAATGTTTCCCTAATTAGAATCAATACAACCCAATTTTCATTCTTGGGCCTTTGTAGTACACAAGCAACCAGCCAGGGGTGTAGAAATCTCCCCAGCCACCTTCCTGAAAAGCCCATGGCATCCCCTGACACCTATCTGACAGGATCTGAAAATTAAGTTTTATAAATGTTTGTTACAAAAACACACTAATTGGATGGACTAAGGAAAATTAACACAACGGCCTTTAGATAATGAGTAACGATTCATTAGGAGCCCTCTTTATCTCAGACGAATGGAGTGCCCTGCAATTGCTGTAATCTTCTTAGAGGTACTTGACAAGCCACTTCCCAATTTTTCAGGTTTACACAGAAAAGGATAGATGTTCCTGAACCGTGTTGATTGACAAATGGCCTGTTGTCATTTTTTTTTTCTTTTTTCCGTGGAGGAAATTATCAATGGTTTAGGTCAATATGTGCTTAAAGTAAATGAGAAATGGGCAATCCAGACATTATTGAATCAAGAAACACTAACCCTCTAATGAAATTAAGCATTAGTGTTTATTGCATTTTATTGTATTATCAGAAAGTTTTTAATTATAATGTGCAAAATCTGCTTAGTGCACTCCTAGATCGTATCTGCAGAATGCCAAACGGCTTCGCGGGATGAGGAGGGGATGCCAGATTGGACAATTGAAGGTATAATCAACATAATGTTTTCTGGAAAGGCAAAAAGAAACTATGCCATATGTTCACTTACGCTTTAATTTTATGTAAAATGGGCTGCTTTTCCTTTAACACAGTTAAAATGCCCTTTCATTTACAGTTCAGGGTCTGCTTTATTTATTTAACAGAGTCTCAGATGCCGGCACGGCATGGATGGTGCACAGCACTGACCCCTCCTGGAGAATCTCAACTGGAAGTGGACCCTGCCCTTTCCCTTGAAGGCAGATCAAAACAGCCTGGCCTTCTCTTGAACTGCTGTAGAAGAGAGAGTAGCTGGTGTCTTCTGTGACAAAGACAGCTACATGCGAACCTTGCCACCGAAGCACCTCTTAGGGCCTCTTCTGAATGTCAGGCGTAAATATTGAGATTGGTAGCTTGGTGGCACTGTCGCTATTAACTGATTTCTCAGAAAATGGGTTACAGTTATTGCCACAATCTACACTCCAGCCCCTTTTAGTTAATGACAAAGAGAATGGGGTTTGCATTTTAGCTATGCACCAGCCATCCTTTCAAATTGCAACCTGGTATCATAAAATCATGGGCTCTTTAAAAACAATTTATAATGCCCATAAGGGCACCTGAGATGGAACCACCAACCTATGCTCATTATTAGTAGGTCCCATTCTTGTTTTAATCTATTGCTAGCTACTGTGTTAACCTTATATAGCTCCAAATTAATGAGGCCCCTAATGTATTTCCATTGGGAGGTTGAGCAGCCAAACTCATTTAGTTAGGGAAAACTACAAAAGTCACTTTCTTGTGAAATCTGAAAGTAACAGCTCCAATGAGCTAATGATCACAGGATGATCCATTTTATGTACCTCTGCAAATAAAGACAACCAGGAAATGTAAAATTCATACTATATAAGCTGTGCATTAATAAGCTTATGCTTCTGCAAAATGACTAGACACAAACAGGGAGAGTAGAGAATTATCATAGATACCTTTAAAAGAAATGAGAAGGTTCATTTGTTGGGTTGACATTGCTCTTTATAGACAATCCCCTGAAAATAGAGTTCATGTTCTCCAATGAAGAGGAGTTTCCTTGGAGTCAGTAGGGATGGGCATGCCAACATTAGTATACATAGTGCCAATTGGGAGGATTCTGTGTCTGGGAAGCCAGGCACATCTGTTGTACTTACATGGCTTTTTGGCTGGCTGCACCAGCTGAGGGTTCAGGTATGGGCTGTTCTCAGCATCTATTCTGCGCTTGTACTTCTGCCGACCTCCACGCACTCTGTCAAGACGTACCCCTGTGGACAGAGACAGGCACTGGATTACTGTTTAGGTAGTTACTTCAGAACAATCAAACACATCAACTGCATCTCCCAGGAGTGCTAAGGAGACAGAGAATGGAACTCAGAATGGACCAGTGTTACAAGAGAAGGCTAAAAAATTGGAAGCTAAATCAGAACTGTCAGTGTTTAGAAACTGTGGATACCAATGGTTAGAAAACTTAAAAGGCATTTTTTTCTACAGAGCCATCAAAGTTACCATTTGTACATCAGGGCAAAGGCACACTTCCATATAAATTAATTCAAAGAAGTTTCTCTATTGTAGTGTAGTAGTTTGTCAAGATAGACATTGGTATTCTGTATCCTCATCTTCTAACACTTCTGAAAGCTCCACGTGTAGAATCCAGTCAACAGAAAGATCTAGAAGTATGCAACCCTCCTCTGCTGTGCTCATGGAACTGAAGGTAATAAAGAGCACCTATGGGCTTGGGGAAGGCATGGTGGATGCAGGCTAACGCTGTTCCATGTTAAAATGCCGGTATATTTCCTAAAGAGAATATTATTTACAAATTGACACACTCTTGGGCAAACCAAGAGTGGGCAGGGCTGTACAAACGGGGTAGAAAGGGTTTTCCTGCAGAGGGAATTCAGAAGGTAAGAATGTCAAATCTCCCACTCAACTATTCATCCTCCCATCCTGCAAATTTATAGTTTTCAAAGTACTTCATGCCCACAGAAGTCTATCTTAATTCTTCTAATTGCCCGATCCTTCCTTTGTGATTGTATCAATATTTACTGAAGTTTGGTACTTTTCCCTTCTTTCTCCACTTCTTAAGCTTTATCTTCTCTCATAACTTCGTCTCTAAACCTTTCTCCAAGATTTTTCCAGTTTATGGGAGGTGGCCCCATTTTAACACACCTGAGATGCACGGGACATTAGTGATAGCCTTGATGTCTGTCAGCTAGCTTCAACCAGGGGAGGACATTTAATCTGCTATTATTATAGGTAATAAGAGAAGACAGGGAGAGAGAAAGGAGAGACAGAGGGGAGAGAGAGAGAGAGAGAGAGAGAGAGAGAGAGAGAGAGAGAGAGAGAGAGAGAGAGAGAGAGAGAATGACTCGCAGAAAGAAGTAAAAAAGAGAGGACACTTTAGTCATCTCTAAAATTGTTAGAACAAAAAAGCCCACAGAATAGACTCGGATTGCTTGGATCTAGTGTGTGGGCCCCTGAATATTCTTTCAGTGCTCAACAGAGAATTTATATTTCCAATATAGTTGCACACATAGCTGAGGAATTTCTTTTAATCTATTATATTTTTATGTATTGGCCACAGAAGAACATAAGTGCTTGTGTGTACATGGGGAGGTCAGAGGACAACTTGCAGGAGTTGGTTCTGTCCTTCCACCATATGAATCCTGGGGTGGACCTCAGGTCGTCTGGCTTGGTAGCTAGTTTCCCTGCCTGTGCTCTCTCCGCAGCCCAAAACTGGTCCATTTCTGAAAATGAAGTCTGTCTAGTGAGAAGCACTTAAAGAAGCCAGGGAGATAGCTCAGCCACTAACATGCTCATTGCTCAAGCTTCAGCTTGACGCCTAGATCCCATGTGAAAAGCTGAGTGTGACAGTACACGTCTGTAACCCCAGTCCTCAGAGGCAGAGCTGAGTGTGACAGTTCACAC
>CABHPR010135087.1:5890-18580 GCA_902168415.1 Peromyscus melanophrys
CTCTCTCTCTCTCTCTCTCTCTCTCTCTCTCTCTCTCTCTCTCTCTCATCATCTTGCTGCTAGATAAATGCAGATGTGATGGCAGGAGCCCAGATACCATGCAGAATCATGAGGTCCAAGTCCCTGTTGAAGACAGCCTGACAAATCAAGATGGAACCTGTGCAAATATTTACCTCTAGACTTTACTGGAGAAAGATAGGAAAGCCTAATTTTGCATTTATATTTTCTGTCACTTGCACCCAAACCTGTTTCCACCCATCCACCCCACCCCCACCTATGGGGCATTTTCTTCATTAATGATTGATGTGAGAGAGTCCAACCCACTGTGGGCAGAGCCACCCAGGGCAGGTGGTCTTGGATGATGTAAGACAGGAGACAGAGCAAGCCATGAGGAGCAAGCCAGCAAGCAGAGTTCCTCCAGCCTCTGCTTCAGCTTCTGCCCCCCGGGTTCCTTCCTGCCTTGCATTCCTGGCCTGAGTTCTCTTCATGAGGACTGTCATTGGGACAGGTAAGATACACACTCCCTTCCCCACTCAAACTGCTTATGGTCCTGGTGTTTTATCACAATAGAAAGTAAACTAAAGCTATGTGTGGTGGTGCACACCTTTTATCCCAGCGTTTGGGGGCCAGAGACAGGCAGATCTTTTGAGTTTAAGGCCAGCCTGGTCTACACAGTGAGTTTCAAGACCCCCCAGGGCTACATAAAGAGACAATGTTTCAAAAAGAAACAAAAGAAATTAAACTGAAACAATGTGTGTGTACATTTACACTCTGGGTATTACTATGTAGCCCAGTCTGGCCTGGAACTCAGGTCCTCTAATCCTTTTCCCTCAGCCTCCAGAGAGCTGGAATTGCAGGCCTGCACCATCCTATTGCATCAATTTTTGTTTTGTTTTGTTTTTTTAAGGTTTATTTTTATTTTATGTGTATGAGTGTGTGCCTACAGGTTTATATGTGCACCACATGGATGCAGTTCCCCTGGTAGCCAGAAGAGGATATCAGATCCCCTGGAACTGGACTTACAGGTGATTGTGAGCCTCCATGTGGGTGCTGGGAATCAAACCCTGGTCCTCCAGAAGAGCAGCCAGTGCTCTTAACTGCTGAGCCATCTCTCCAGCCCTGAGTTTAAATATTTTTTTATTTTGTTTTGTTTTGTTGGGGGGGGTTGTTGTTTTTTTTTGTTGTTGTTGTTGTTTTGAGGCAAGGTTTCTCTGTGCAGTCTTGACTATCCTAGAATTCACTCTGTAGACCAGGCTGACCTCGAACTCACAGAGATCCACCTGCCTCTGCCACCAGAGTGCTGGGATTAAAGGCGTGCACCAGCGCCACCTGGCTTTCTCCTTCTTTCTTGTTCTGTTCTTTTAGCAACATGAGACAGCAACACCCAATAAAAATAGGTCCTGTCTTGAATATTTCTATTTTGATGCCATGTGTGCCCATTAATGGCAGGACCCTCAAGATCAATGCACTGCTTGCACACTAGTGCTTGCACGGCAGTGGATACTGGGCACTGTTGGGCACTTGTCTGTGTTAAAACAAACAAACAAACAAACAACAACAACAACAACCAAAAAGCCAGGATGACTTTGTTCATGAAACTGGTGTTCCCACAGGGCTGACAGAGAGGCGTGATAAGAAGTATAATTCCAGGTCAGCCTGGGCTACAGAACAAGACCTCGTCTCAGCAAACAAAAGCAAAACAAAACTGGATTCTAGGAACTAAGTGGTGAGTGAGGAGGAACAGAGAATGGACAGAATGGCGGCAGGGAGTGGTGGGCAGTGCACACTTCATCAAGAGGTGGCTGCACCCCATTTAGTTCATCCTGTGTCGCTGCAATAAAATACGCAAAGCTAGCACTTGGTGTGTACGTGGGTGTGCCTGGAGGCACAGGCTTTTTGGAGGCGGGGTCTCTTACTGAGACCTGGGTCTCTATGTCGGAGTAGGCTGGCGGCTCACCTCTCCAGCACTGCAGTTACTCATGTCCACCACCGTGCCTGAGTGCTGGGAATCGAACTCGCGTCCTCATGCCTGTGCATGAAGCACTTTACTGACCACACCATCTCCCCAGCCCTGACTGTAGCACTTTGTACAGAAAAAAGGAAAGACTAGAACAGTTTTGAAGGTTGGAGAACATGGCACCATCGGCCCGGTGAGCCAACCTGCCCGGGTCTGCACCATACGCGGTGGAGAGGCAGCGAGGGCGCGGGTTCCCTGCACAAGGCCACACATGATGACAGTGACATCAGGCTTTATGGGGGCCCAAGCTTGAGGGAGCTGACCCCCTCCTGTCAGCCCTCACAGGTCCTCTGAGGCACTGCTAATTAGCTCCCCTAAAGCCACCTCTTAAAGGTCCAAGTGCCTCAACACTGGCACACCCAGTGCATGAGCCTGCAGGGTGCACACTCAATCCACAGCATTTGTAGAAAACCCTCCCTCACCAGAGTGAAAAATTAAGAAACCCTCCCTCACCAGAGTGAAAAATTAAGGACTGACGGCACCAGAGAGAGGCTGGCCGCCTTGTGACAGCGCTGGAATTGCCCCTGCTTTGCTGCTGGGAACACACAGGCACTCTGAACACACTCTGGGGGTTTCTTTAGAAATGAAGTGCACACACACATATGCACACACATGCACACATGCAACACATACCATACACAAGAAAAACACGGCTACACACACATTCCAGACAACACGTGCCTACATCCACATGCACACTGTGCTGAAATGTGATATTTTATTTGTATGTTAATAAATAAAGTTGCTTGGAGATCAGAGGTCAAATAGCCATAAACAGAAGTCCGGTGGTGGTGGCACATGCCCTTAATCCGATCACATGGCAGGCAGAGTCTCTGTGTGGTCAAGGACACAGCCAAGCGTAGTGACACACGCCTTTAATCCCAGTACCAACCATAGAGACCTGGAGGTCTGTATAGACAGACAGTGATGAGGAAGTCACGTGGCTGGGCTTAGAGCCAATGAGAAGGCAGAAGAGAAAGGCAATAAAAGCACAGGTCAGGCAGGAAGAAACTCTCTCTCTGTGGAAGCTGCTGCTGGTGGTGAGCTAAGGCTAGTCTTGGCTATGGCTCTGATCTCTATGGCTTGCACCCTTGTATTCGGTTATGTGTTTCTTATTTAATAAGACCGTTTAGAAACTCGTCTACACTCAGGCACACTCAGGCACACATATGTACTTGCACGAACACACACTATACACATACAAGTGCACTTGCCGTACTACTCAACAATTTGTTCTCCCCCCATGAGGGGGGGGGTGTTGTCCAGAAAGAAAGCAGCTTGTGTAAGAGTGTTCTGGGGGAGCTCCTTCCTAACAGACCCAAGTGGCAGACAATCATATAACCACCGATGGGGAATTGTGGAAACGACCTGTGGTATGGCTAGTCGGTGGAAATCAGTGCAGCAGCAGCAACAATGAAGAACAAACTACCTGTGGTTGTGATGGTGTGATGGTGCAGGCCTGTGATCCCAGCGATCGGGGGCTGAAGCAGGGGGATTGTTGTGAGTTTGAGGACAGTCTGACCTGTCTCCAAAAAAAGGAAAGAAGAAAGGAGAAAGAAAAGGAGCACCTGGGGACGGCTCAGGGAGTAAAGCAATGCCATATAAACCTCAGGCCTGAGCTGGGATTGCGCTAATCAAATTAAGCTGGGCATGGCAGTGCACACCTGAACCCCAGGGCTGAGGGCAGAGACGTGAGGATCGATGGTGCTTGCTGCCAACCAATCAGCTGACATGTTTATTTAGAGACCTGGTCACAAAAAGTGAGGTGGAATGCTAGGGAGATTGCCTGAGCAATTATGAGTAGGTATTCCAGAGGACCTGAGTTCAATTCCCAGCACCCACATGGCAGCTCAGAATCATCTGTAACTCTAGTTCCAGGGAATGTGATGCCCTTATCTGGCCTCCACAGGCACAAAGGTGGTGCACAGACAGACAGACAAGCAGGCAAGACACTCATACACATAACATAAAAATAAATATTTAAAGTGTAAGATGGAGAAGTAAATGAAAAAGACATCTCAGTCTCAACTTTGGCTTCCACACATGCCTGCATAGGTAAATGCAGCCACGCACACACATACACACACACACCACACATATGCACACATACATATATACCACACACACAAACACACACACACACACATATACACACAAATGTGCACACACTCATAGAGAAAGAGATGTTTGGAAAGAGAGAAGAGGAACATACTGGGTGTTCTGTTTACCTAAAATTTTAGAAATACAAATCTAGAGCTAAAGGCTCTTGCTACTCAACCATGTTTAAGTCTGGTGCTATGGGTTCTGCCTCCAGAATCCACATAAAGGAGACACCTGACTCTACAAAGTTGTCTTCTGAGCTCCACGTGCAAGGTGGTGTACATGTGGTGGCACACACACACACACAGACACACACAGACACAGACACACACACACACACACACGGTACAGCAATAATAAATAATTATTTTAAATATAGAGCTTATTTCATAGTGACAGAAAGGAGATTGGGGCAGCTTGGACCAGGTACCAACTGGTTGGAAAAACAAAAAGAGACACAAAGTTTGGAATGAAGGGTGATCTGTAGGATGGTAGAGGTCAGACAGACAAACACATTTGTCAAAACTCATCAAACTGGGACTGGAGAGATAACTTGGCAGTTAAGAGCATTTGCTGCTTTTGCAGAGAACCCACATTCAGTTCTCAGCACCAACAGGGTGACTCACAAGCATCTGTAATTCCAGGTCTAGGGGATCTCTCTTCCTCAGGGTTTCAGTTGCTGCAAAGAGACTCCGTGACCACAGCAACCCTTATAAGGAAAACATTTCGTTGTGATGGCTTACAGGTTCAGAGGTTCTGTCCATTATCATCACGGTGGGACACAGTGGTGTGCAGGCAGACATGGTGCTGGCTACATCTTGATCAGAAGACAACAGGAAGTGGACTGAGTGTCGCACTGAGTGAAGCTTGAGCACAGGAGACCTCAAAGCCTGCCCCCACAGTGACACACTTCCTCTAACAAGGCCACACCTACTCCAACAAGGCCACACCTCCTAATTGTGCCATTCCTTTTGGGGACCATTTTCTTTCAAACCACCACAGGATCCAAGGCCTTTTTCTAAACTTCATTGGCACAAGACATGTGGTACACATACATACACACAGACAAAACACTCAAACCCATAAATCAAATAAATCTAAAAAACACAACAACAACAACAAACAAAAACTCTTCATCACACTGGTCTGTGGCTGTAGCTCAGTGAGAACTTGTCTAGGATGTGTGAGGCCCCAGGACTGAATCCCACCACTGAAAACACCAAAAATCATCCCATCAAACCATACATAAATTGGGTGTGCTAGCACATGCCTTTAGTCCCAGCACTCAGGAGGCAGGGGCAGGTGGATCTCTGTGAGTTTGAGGCCAGGCTGGTCTACATGGTGAGTTCCAGGACAGCTAGAGCTATGTAGAGAGACCCTTTCTCAAAACAAAACAAAACCAAAAAAACTGTACACATAGATGATGAATGGCATTGTATGTAATTATATCTCTTTGAACTTAACCTAAAATATGTAGTGTATGCTTAATTCTTAGTCTGGTCCATGGCCTTCCTGCTGCCCTCTGTATCGTGTATGTGCAGTACCTGCAGAGGCCAGAGAGAGTGTCAGGTCCCTTGGAACTGGATCTGCAGATGGTTGTGAGCAGCCATGTCGGGCTAGTAATGGAACCCAAGTCCTCTGCAAGAGCAGCTGGTGCTCTCAGTCCATGAACCTTCTCTCCAGTCCCTCTCTGTATTTGCTTACAAGTTAACATTTCCCCAGTTCTCTTGTTTTTCCCTTTAACCTCGTCCCCAGATGGCATTAGGCCCTTCACCATGGACGTCTAACTTCAGCACTGAGGCCGCCATCTTGGCCCCCATTCTCTCCGTTTTTTCAGGGATCTGAGCATGGCCTTTGTTTTTTAAAATTAAGATTTATTTTATTTTTAATTATGTGTGTGCATGTGGGTGTAGTGTCTGAAGAGGGCATAAGGTCCCCTAGAGCTGGAATTACAGGTGGTTCTGAACCACTGGACATGGGTTTTAGAATCAAACTCTGGTCCTCTACAAGGGCAGTCCACTGAACCATCTCTCCAACTACTAGGCATGACTTCTGTGTTGGGAGAAAAGTCCTGGAAGTGGGAGAGAAGGGTGCTGGGATTTGAACTTGGAATGTTCCCCCGTAGGCTCCCGATTTGAACATTTGGTCCCCAAATGGTGGAGCTAATTTGGAAAGTCATGGAACCTTTAAGAGTTAGAGCCTCAATGGAGGAAGTGGGCCAATGAGAGCAGATTTGTTGATTGTTTGTTCTGTTTTGTTTTCCTAGACAGGGTTTCTCTGTGTAGCCCTGGCTGTCCTGGAACTCACTCTGTGGACCAGGTTGGCCTCGATCTCACAGAGATCCACCTGTCTCTGCCCCCTGAGTGCTGGGATTAAAGGCATGAGCCACCACTGCCTAGCACTGTTCAACTTCCTGCCACTCTCTGCTTTCTGGCAGATGAATGCAGTGAAGCAGCAGCCTCACAGCCTGCTGGAAAGGACTTATGCACACAGCCTGCTGGAAAGGACTTATGCACCAGGATGACTGGGTCCCTCCGAACTGTGAGCCAAAACAAACCCCTCCTCCCTTAGGTTCCTTCTTGTTGGGCACTGGGTCACAGTAATGAGACAAAGAACTAATGCAAAGGGAAGATGAGGGATCAGTGAGATGGCTCAGCAGGCGAAGGTGTGTGTCACCAACCCTGATGACCCACATGGTGGAAGGAGAGAGCTGTCTCCTGAATGTCGTCCTCTGACACCACACACACACACACACACACACACACACACACGCGCGCACACACACACGTAAACACACACACATGTAAACACACACATGTAAACACAAATGCACATATAAATAAGCAACAATCTGAAAATAAACTCAGATTAAAGGGCAAGATGGGAATGGAGTCCGGGTGGGGATGGTGGAAGAGAACATCCACGCTCTCGTGGGAAGTTCCCTCAGAGGCAGCTGGTGGAGCCTAGCACTGGAAAAGCGCTGGGCTCTGTTTTGTTTCTTTGCAGCGCTGAGAATCGAGCCCAGAGCGGGGTAATACTTTACTGCTGGGCTGCACGCCTATACTGTGTTGCCCCACACTCCTGAGCTCAAGCCATCTTTCTGTCTTAGCTTCTCCAGTAGCTGGTGCCACAGGCCTCTGGGCCCTGGCTCTGTCCCTTCACAGCAACAGTTTGCAGCCCGCCCCAACAGAGCTTTCAGAGACTTTCCACTGTCTAGCTAGAGACTGTCCTCACACTGTCCCAGAAGCAACCAACAGGCATGTCCTAAGCTAGAAAAAGAAACAGGCCAGGCGGTGCTGGCTTATGCTTTAAATCCCAACACTTGGGAGACAGAGGCAGGTGGATCTGTGTGAGTTCCAGATCAGCCAAACCTACATAGTGAGACCCTGTCTTAAAAAAAGAAAAAAGAATGTCATCTTCAACAACCATCTCAAAGGTAGATGCTATCTCCTTTTGACAGATTGGGAAACTGAGGCACGTGGCAGTTAAACGACCTGCCTAACCAGTGAGTGACAGAGCCATTGCCCAAGCTGTAAGCCATCAGGCCTCTCAGAGGTGTGACGATGTTCACAGGCTGTGGTGTGGAGGGTTTTTTGTGGACCTGGGTTTAGTTCCCAGCACCCACGTGGCGACTCTCAACCATCTCTAACTACAGTTCCAAGGAATCCGATGCCCCCTTCTGGCTCCAAAGGCACTGCATGTGTGTAGTGCACATCTATGCAGACAAAACACCCATACTATAAAATTGACAAATCTTTTTTAAAAACAAACAAAACAAAACTCCAACAAATAAAACATCCCATCTGTACATCCCCCAAGGTAGAAAAGAAGATGATTTCAGCCCCTTCTGCCTCTCATGTCCTAGACCTCCCCCCCCAGCCCCCCGCCCCCCCCCCCCCCCCACCCCCCCAGCCTCCCTGGCTTCCTGGCCTCCCCCCCCGCCCCCCCGCCTTCCTGCACTGCCTTTCCTACTACCAAATGTTTGTGGGTCCAAACATTTGCAGGGCTCCCCTGTCCTTCTTGCTCCCCTTCAATCACCCACATCTTTCAAGAGTCCTCACCATGTCGACAGCCCTCACAGACAACCCTGGAGGACATGACTGACCCTGGCCCAGCCATGAGATAGGATGTGCCAAAGGCAAGGGTCAGCACTCATCTTGTACCAGGCCACTCCTCCGTGGGCTGTCACCTTGTGGGTGAGCCACAGACACAAGTCAGTAGTAGCTGCCACTTCTCATGGGGAGGATGCCATTAGGAGGTCAGAAGGGACCTCCTCTCTCACTCTCTTTTTCTTCCTTCTTTGGACTTGTTTTTGAGATAGGGTCTTGCCCTATGTAGCCCTGACTGGCCTCACATACATAGTTGTTTCTCCTGCTTTGCCTCCCAAGTGCTGAGGGGACAGGCATGCACCCCACTCCCAAGCCCCTGCTTGGGGAACATGGAAAGCACAGGCTCCAGATTCATTTGAATTCCTTTGAAAACCAGGAAGAGCCAGGTGTGGTGGCATCTGCCTGTCATCCCAGCTCTTGGCAGGTGGAGATGAGAGACCAAGGAGATCAGGGCCATCCTTGGCTATATGTCAAGTTCAATGTCAGCCTGGGCTATGCAAAACTCTGTCTCAAAAAATAAATAAATAAAATAAAAGAAGATGCATGGGGTTTTACTCTCAAACTTTGTTTGTTTGTTTGTTTGTTTGTTTGTTTTGAGACAGGGTTTCTCTGTGTAGCCCTGGCTGTCCTGAACTCACTCTGTAGACCAGGCTGGCCTAGAACTCACAGAGATCTGTCTGCCTCTGCCTCTTGAGTGCTGAGATTAAAGGTGTGTTCCACTATACCCGGCTCAAACTTTATTTTCTTTTAAATATGCTATGTTCAGTAAAAAATAGTTTCATCAGGACAGAACTCTTATGTAAATAAAAATGAACCATACTTTCTCATTCCATTAAATTTGAATAAATTTACTCATCCATTCATTATCTGTCAACTGGGGATGATTGCTAAAAGCTACTGAAGGCAGCAGATGCTCCTGAAGTGAGCGCAGGGTTGACTAAATAGACCTTCCCCCTGGACCATTCACATGGATGCAGTGGTAGCTGGGGGGCATCGGATGAGAGTGATCTCTATTTTATGTTTTTGTGGCACTGGGGATGGAACAGAAGGCTTTGGGAATCTAGCTAAGTGCTCTACCCCGATCTATGACACCAGCCCTTGGCTTTTCTTTTTTTTCCATGTGTATGTGGTGTGCATGTGTGTGTGGTGTGCATGTGTGTGTGGTGTGCATGTGTGTGTGGTGTGCATGTGTGTGTGGTGTGCATGTGTATGTTCGGGTGCCTGTGGAGGCCAGAGGTTGATGACGAGATCCTGTCTTTCTCAGTTGCTGGAGCCCTTGGATGTTGAGGCAAAGTCTCCTGTGGAACCCAGAGCTACTAGTCAGCCCAGCCAGTGAGTTTGCTCTGGGCACCCCTGGCTCGGGCTCCCCAGCACTAGGATTACAACTGGGCTCCACACACCTAGCATTTACAAGGGTGTTCACTCCCACTCTCCTCACAGTTTCTAAGCAAGTGCTTTACCCACTGAGCCACCTGCCCAGCCCCACCTACGACTTTGGTTTTGTGCCTCTGTTTTAAGGTAGGAGCTCACCGTGTGGTACAGTCTGGCCTGGGACACTCAGCTTTCCTGCCTCAACTGGAGTCCTATACAAGTGTGACAGCATGCCTGACACTGAATTTGTGTTCCCCAGACCCCACCCTAGACACAGGCTCTTTTGAGACACTCCTAGGTCTCACTGACTCTTACAATTGCCCCCCCCCACACCAGGCACACACTCTGGGGACAGTGTCCGCAGCTGAACAAGGCTGAGTCAAATCCGAACCTCTTCCCTGTCCAGTCCTTCAGTAGTTGCGTCAGACTCCTCTACCTCAATGGCCTCGGGTTACTGCCATGATGCCCCGGAGGAGCCTGAGAGAAGCTTCCACGTGAGGCAGATGGCCTGTGTGGCTCTCTAAACCCTCCCCTCAAGCCTGAGGCTCCTACAGCAAGAGTCCAGGCCTGGTCTAATCGCAGCCCAGGAAGTGGAGGCAGCAGCAGCAGAAGATCTATGGACTCAGGGCCGCAAGATGGCTCAGCAGGGAGAGGAGGTTGCTGCCAATCATGGGGACCTGAGTTCAGTCTCCAAGACCTCCAAGGAGGTCCCCATAAGACCCCCATAAGTTGTCCTCTGACCTACACCTGCACACAGTGGCATGCGGTGGCACACATTTACTCCCCACCCCCCATACACAAACACAAATAAATGCAACGAAAAATTTTGATCTGTTCAAGGAACACAACCAGGGTGCCAGGCCATTCCACCTGATTTGTGACAAACCAGTGAACCACAGGCTTGGAGAGAGCTGGTGACAGTCCCTCAGAATGGCGTTGCGCCAAGCAAGCATCAATGTTCGTTGAACCAAAGATTGAACGCAGGTTGTCTCTCACTCATCTTCTCCAACATAAACGAGTCAGAAAAGCAAAGGCAGAAATGCCCCACCCCCAGCCCCGCCCAGTGCCACACCCCAGCCGCACCCCAGCCCCACCTAGTGCCACAGCCCCTTTTATCTCCACTTGAGCATACCATGGTACCTGCCTGCCCACACCCACACAAAACTAAATTAATTCATTCAGTTTTTTAAAAAGGTCAGCGCTCAAGGCCCAGCCTCACTTGTACAGACAGACCTTGGCTTCAAACACGGTGGGAGAAATTATCTTTGAACAAACACATGAGCTACACACCTGTAACTCCAGCACTCAGGAGGTGGAGGCAGGAGGATCAGGAGCCGAGGTCATCCTTGGCTACATAGTTAATTTGAGGCCATGTTGAGGTCATCCTTGGCTACATAGTTAATTTGAGGCCGCGTTGAGCTACGTGAAACCCTGTCTCAAAACAACGAAACCACACACAGACTCACAAAGTGGGGTGGGACAGGTAAGAAATGTGGCAGAGGGGGCTGGACAGACGGCTGTGCAATTAGGCATACTGGCTATTCTTCCAGAGGACCGAGGTTCAGTTCCCAGCACATACATGGTGGTTCACAACCCCTCATAAATCAATCAGGGGATTCAACACCCTCTTCTCACCTCCTCAGGCACCAGGCATGCACATAGTACACATGCATACATTCAGGCAAAACATAAAATAAATACATTTAAAAAGAAATGTGGCCACGAGAAAAAGAGAAACCAGAGTCACCGTACTGAGCCCACAAACCACAGTGCCCTTGGAGACTTCAGCATACAGAAGGGACAGGGTCATTACCCAGCTGCTCACCTGCCCTTCCCCTCTCTGTAGCCCCATTCCTGACAGCCACTCAAGCAGGGTGCCCCAGGATGAAGCCCTATCTCGATGCTTCCTCTAATTCACACCAGGCACCGGGAGGGAAAACAGTAGAAAAGATGCCAGATCTCTGTGAACCCAGAGACAGCCGGGGGCAAGCAGGCCTGTGTGCTGGCAGGTTCCCTGGAGTTCCCTTCATCAAGCAAGTGTGAGCCAGGGTGGAGAAGGAAGCGTATGTACATGAAACTGTGTCTGTGTGCCCATGTGTTCATATGTGTGTGTGTGTGTGTGTGTGTGTGTGTGTGTGTGTGCATGTTCATGCTTGTACTGGATTGTATATGTGTGTGTATCTTGCTTGTGTCTGTGTGTGTCTGGAGGCATCTGTGTCACAAACATGAGTATGAGGGTGATGCCCACCAACTGATACACAGGGGAGCCATGGGAAACATTTTTGTAAACTGGTCGGTGTGTTGATGGACAAGCAAGTGACATGGTTTTAGGTGAGGCTGTGGGGGCAGAAGCCATGTTTGGTGGTCGTTGTTGCTTTTTGAGACGGGGTTTCATGCTGTAGCCCTGGCTCTCCTAGAACTCAATGTATAGACCAAGCCGGCTTCAAACTCACACAGATCTGCCAGCTTCCACCTCCTGAGTGCTAGGATTAAAGGCATGTATCACCAAGCCTGGCCTAGCAGGCATGTATTTTATTGTTTTGATGCTGTGTGTGTGTGTGTGTGTGTGTGTGTGTGTGTGTGTAGGCCAGAGATGGGCATCAATGACCTCCTCAATCACTGGCCACCCTTATGGTGCAGGGTCCCCTCACTAAACTGAAGCACACTTATGCCAATAGGCTGGCCAGGCAATGACCTCCAGAGATCCACCGGACTCTGCTGTTTCCCAAGCGGTGGTATTACAGACACATACCACCACAATGCCTGGCCTTTGAAGTGGGTTCCAGGGATCTGAACTTGGGTCCTCATGATTTCGGTGACAAGCCCCTCACCCACTCAATCATCTCTCCAGCACTTGTTTTTGGTTCAGGAAGGACAGAGTTTTAAGTAGCTCAGGCTGGCCTCAATCTCTCACTATTTCCGAGGTTGACCCAGAAAGCCGGATGTACGCTTCCCACAGGCTGGCATTACAGGTGTGCATCACCACACCCAGCTCATGTGTTTGCTGAGGGATGCTGTCTTCCTGGTGTGTGTGTGTGAGAGAGAGAGAGGAGAGAGAGAGAGAGAGAGAGAGAGAGAGAGAGAGAGAGAGAG
>CABHPR010135088.1:0-21928 GCA_902168415.1 Peromyscus melanophrys
TTTTTTTTTTTTTTTTTTTTTCAAAAGTTGACAACCAAGAAGAAAATAGGGGCATTTTTATAATGGCATATAATGTGTTTGTGTTGTGAATTTTTTTCTCCTTGTGAATGTTTTTAACAAGCATATTCCTTTTTTATTAGAAGGCATGGTAGACACGTTGAGTACTAAAATTCTGAATGGCAAATGTTAGCATGGCTAAAGAGGTTCAGTCAGAATTGGAAGTATTTGAGAGGGGGTGAGATCTAGCTACATTGGCAAGTGGGTATAAGAGTTAGCCAGGTACCAATAAAAGGGGGTGGGGATGGGAGCGAGCAACAGGCAGCTGGAAGACTATGGTGAAAATCTTACTGGAGAATGGAGAATCAAGCAAGACACAACCACCTCGGTTTTGGTACTTAAGATCAGCTGACACCATTGGCAGTGTGACAGATTGTGAGGTATCCTAGCTCTACTTGAGGGCTTCTTCTTCCTGTCATTTGCAGCTTATTTCTGTGGCAGCCAGTTACTTTTCTGGGCTCTATCTCACCGAGTCTTCTACTACTGAAGGTATCTCAGTGGCTTTTCTTAATCCTAGGGTGTAGGCAGAAATCCTTCCAGTGACTTCTAAGACCCTTCCTATACAGGATTCCCTATCTCCAGTCCCATCTTCCTAGTAAACTTAATTCTTCACCTGCCTCAGGGTCTCTCAGTCCACACCAGCATCAGGGTTCCTTGGCAGGAACCTTGTGTTGATCCATTGTCCTGGTTCTGGCTCTTTGCTTTTCTCAGCTCCATTGTCTTAACCTGCTTTCCTGAATCAGATACCCTCTCCCTTGGAGTCAAACATTTGTTAAGGCTGCTTTCTAAGGGCGGCACGAGGCTAAAATGGTCATTGAGACGTGGTTGGAGCATAACATGCTAGAAACCTACATTCAGACTCTTAACACAGTGTAAAACAACCTGGTTTTCCTCTGGTACTGGAAGGTACCTTGTCTTTACCTGCAGCTCAGCAGTTGAAGTAGTTGGCTTGTGTTTACAGGGTCATGTATATAAAGTAAGGCCTGATGGTGGCTGGCATTACACACTGCTCTGTGAGATACTGGCATGCAAGGCCTAGGCCTGATTAAGGGAATCTCACATTTGTACATTGTACTCCTCACTGGAGGAAATGGTAGATAGGGTGCCCTGTAGTATTTCAGATGTTCTTTGGTTTTTGGCTGAGTGTGAATAGTTGTACTCTGTTCTATGTGTCTCTCACTTTGTAGGACCTGGTACAGTTGTGACTTCATGTAGTTGTTACCCTCAGGGCAGAACTGTGTGGTTTTTATCATTAATGTGTGGCACATAGTGGGTGCTGTCTAAATATGTGGTGGAGAGCTGCTTTCATCCATTTTATGAAAGTGGAGGCTTCTGTGGAGATGATTCAGAGAGCTGCAGACTTTGACTCATGTTTTACTTAAAGCATTTTTAAATACAATACACTTGGTTGGGGATGTGGCTCAGGTGGTACGTAGAGACCCACAGAGGTTTCGTAGTGAGAACTTATTCAGGGTCAGAGAATCTGAGCTTGCTTTACCCAGCAGGGCTGCGTAAGGGGATGATTGGACCACAGGTGTGGTTACCAGGTGTGTGGAAGAGTCTGCACTTGGCTATGTGGTATGCTTTGATCTAGCAAGGGGGAGGTCTTTTGGCTCACTCCTTGGCATTGTTATAAAAAGCCCTTTTGAAGAGACAGAAGGGGCCAGGGGATTTTGATCCAGGTCCTCCCAAAGCTATCCTGTGTTTTTGTCTGTCTCCTTTCCATTATCTTTCTATCTAAAAGTTTCTTATTCCTCTCTCCTGCTCATAGGAACCCTTTAAAAGGTGGGAGCTGGCCTCCCACATTGGTAGAGTCTTGCCTAGCATGCATGAAGCTCTGGGTTTGATTATCAGCATCTCACAAAACTGGGCATGGTGGTGCACACCTATAAGCTTGGCATTCAGGAGGTAGAGGCAAGAGGTTCAGAAGTCTCAAGCTCATCCTTAGCTAAGTTCTGAGTTTGATGCCACCCTGTGCTACATGAGACTGTACCTCACAAAAATCGAAAGGAAGAAAAACCCAGCCGGGTGGTGGTGGCACACGCCTTTAATCCCAGCACTTGGGAGGTAGAGCCAGGCGGATCTCTGTGAGTTTGAGGCCAGCCTGGGCTACAGAGTGAGTTTCAGGAAAGGCGCCAAAGCTACACAGAGAAACCCTGCCTCCAAAATCCCCCCAAAAAAAAGAAAGAAAGAAAGAAAGAAAGAAAGAAAGAAAGAAAGAAAGAAAAAGAAAAGCCCAAAGGATATGCAAGCATACTTTATGCTACATATTGGCAGATTAGCCTACTAGTTCTGTTGAATTAACTTATTCTTGTGCAGACCTTGAAATCGAACAAACAAAAGACTTACTGCTTTCATCTGCTTATTTCCTTTAAAACTGCAGCAACAACAGTAAACCCCTCAAAAAAAAAAAACCCTGCATTTGAAGTAGCCCAGTGGGTTAAATGTTTGGGCTTTGGAGTATTCTTCTATATTAATAGCTTAACTCTTTTACTAGCTGTGTGATCTTGCATCATATATAAGCTCTCAAGCCTATCATAGGCAGTAATAGGAAAAGTTATTTCTTAAATATTGTCCTATTGCTGTAAAGAGACACCATGACCAAGGCAATTTAGAAAAGAAAGCAATTAATTGAAGGCTTGATTACAGTTTCAGAAGGTAAGTCCATGACCATCATGGCAGGGAGCATGGCACTGAAGCAGTAGCTGAGAGCTTATATCTAATCCACAAGCAGAGAAAGAGAGACTAACTGGAATGGCTGGGCTTTTGAAACCTCAAAGTCCACCCTCAGTGACATACCTCCTCCCACAAGGCCACACCTCCTAAGCCTTACCAAACAGTTCTTCCTACTGGGACGAATCATTCAAATATGTAAGCTCTAGGGGCTGGTCTCATTCAAACCACCACAGATAAGAAACTTGAGTAAATGTGGGGTGTCAGGGCATATGGCATACAGGGCTCTATCAGTGTTAGGTGTTGCTGTTTTATCCTTAATCCTAAATGTCAGCATTTAAGAGTCAGGTTTTCATGTTTTAATTGATTAGATGTGTAAGTTAAAGATTGCTATGTGTAAGTTTCACAAAAATACCCTTTCTTTTAAAAAGGGAGATGGGGGTGGGGTGCTGGAGAGATGGGTCATATAAGAGCACCTGCTGCTCTTCCAGAGGACTTGAGTTCCATTCCTAGCACCCATGTCAGGTTGCCTCACAACTGCCTAACTACTATGGGCCTGGTGGAGTTGGTGAGATGCAGCTTCCTTTTCTGGCCTCAGCTATCACCCCACCCCCACACAGCATACACTCACAAGACACACACACACATATAAATAGTAAAGAATATTTTAATAGGTGCTGTGTGTGTGTGTGTGTGTGTGTGTGTGTGTGTGTGTGTGAGAGAGAGAGAGAGAGAGAGAGAGAGAGAGACAGACTCCTTTGGCCTCCTAATGAAGGTCTGCATATAATTTGTTCTGCTTGTAGCAGTTTATGGCCATTAAAAAACCTGTCTATAAAGTTGCCTATTTGGGAACTTTCCACAGAAAGTTCCTACACTCTTATAATAGGCTTGGCACTGTAGTGAACAACCTGTGTGCAGTCATCTGAGTAAATGTTCCAACAGCCCTTGGAGGTAGATACTGCTGTTCCTGCTGTTCCCATGCGGTTTCAGGGAATTAAGTTCCCCCACCCTTGGGCTGTGCCCCTTGCTTGGTGGTCCTAGAAACATGCTCTCCCTCCGGATACTGCTCTCATTCATGCATAGAAGACTTTGCTTTTTTGCTTTGGCTGCCTAGTTGCTTCATGACACTGCACTACCTCCTGGCCTTAGCCTGACTCTTTATGGATCCTATTGGTGCTTTTCCTTCCCTTGGCTCCTCTGTTTTCCCTGTGTTATCCTTATTTCATTGTCTGGGACATGGTTCTCAGCCACCCAAAATTTGGGCAAGTATAATTCCTTGTATAATTTTATAGTTGTGCCTGCATGTGAAAGTTAGAAAAGAAGGGTGGGCAGGTAAAAATCTGGACAGAGGAAAAACAATAATTAAAATACAGTATTTGATGTAGGGCTGTTTTTAGGTCGAGATAGATCATAGATAGCATTTAGGTATTTTTAAATTAAATATAGATGTAGTCAAATGCTTTTCTTTTTTTACATATAATTCTTTTTACACTTAAAATTATAAAAACAGGTACAGGCCTGCAATCCTAGTTACTCTGGAGGCTGGGGTAGGAGGATTGAAAATTGAAGGTCTGACCTAGACTACAGGGCAGGTTCAAGGCCAGCCTGGGCAACATAGTGAGACCTGATCTCAAAATAAAAGTAATAAAAGGGCTGGGGTTATATAATTCACTGTTAGAGCTTGCCTAGCATATACACGGCCTTGGGTTCAATCTATAATACTATAGAAGAAAAAAAAAATCACCAAAACAAATGTACACCACTAATGTGAGCTTTGATTTTTTTTTCTGCAGATAATGATGCTTGAACTGAACTACTACTAAGGTGAGGTTCATGACCTGTGTATTATGCTTTTTTTATTCAGATGTCTTTATTTGTAGAATTGAGCTATATTAAGTAATGATAAACTTGATGAAGAGTATTGCTTTTAGACAATCTTTCCAACTGTGGAATATCAGAGTTCATATAACATTTATTTTTAGCTGAAATTTTAAAGTTACATGGTAGCATATTTTTATTCCTTTAGCTTATGCTAAAGAAATCTCAAAGGTTCTACTGCTTTTAGAAAAGAATAGAGGGGCTCAGTGGTTAATAGTGTTTGTACTCAGCTGGATGTGGTGGCACACACCTTTAATCCCAGCTCTTGGGAGGCAGAGGCAGGCAAATCTCTTGAGTTCGAGGCCAGTCTGGTCTACAGCTAGTTCCAAGACAGCCAGAGCTATTACACAGAAACCCTGTCTGGAAAAAAAACAAAAAATAAAATAAATGAATGAATGAATGAATGAATGAATGAATGAAAGAAAGAAAGAAAGAAAGAAAGAAAGAAAGAAAGAAAGAAAGAAAGAAAGAAAATAGTTTATACTGTAGCAGTTTGGTTCCCAGCACCCATGTAATAAGCAGCTCACAACTGCCTGTAACTCTTGCTCAAGGGACTATAATGACCTCTTCAGGCCTCTGTGGGTATCCACACACATCACATACACACATACACATAAATAAAGAAATAAAAAAGAACAGGAAACATTTTTATGTCCATAAGCTTGCTGTGACTATATTAATGAGTGGATTGAATGAGGCTGGTTTCTCTTAAATATCATTGGGAACTAAGATGGTTTATATACTTATTTATAACACCATGTGTATTTGTGTACAACTCTAAGAATAGAATCAAAGAAGTGGTCATGTGTGTTAATAATGTTAGCAAAGGCCCATATGTTCCCAAGTAGGAATGTCTGGGAGCCCCAAACAGTAAGTGCATGTCAAAAATATTACCAGGTGTGTGGAATTTGCAGATGTCAGATTTCTTTCAAAATATCATGAATAGGGAAATCCTACATAATTAGGACAAAAAAGATTGCTACAATTATGTAAGTCTGGGGCTGGATAGATGGCTCAGAGGTTAAGAGCAGTGGCTGTTCTTCCAGAGGTCCTGAGTTCAATTCCCAGCAACCACATGGTGGCTCACAACCATCTGTAATGAGATCTGGCTCCCTCTTCTGGTCTGCAGACATACATGCAAGCAGAACACGGTATACGTAATAAATAAATAAATCTTTTAAAAAAAATTATGTAAGTCTGTTTTCCTCTCAGAACAGATCATGGAACTTTAGTGTTCAGTTAAAAACTGACAAGAACAACATTGATGGGGGTGATGGGGCAATGGTTTCCAATAGAGGCAATAACCAAGCTGAGGAGGTCTAAGGGCAGGCACAGCAGTGAGTTTGGGGTGGAAGTATAAGCAACACTGGCTGAGGGAGCAGCATGAGTTGTTGTATGACGACATTATTCCTGTGAATAAACACCCACTCACCCAGATAGGGAATTGACAACAGAACCACTAAAGACTAGCTAGCTTGGTGAATCAATGTGTTTTCCTGGAGTTACTTATAGGAATATGGGTGAGGGGTTACTTATAGGAGAAATGCCCATAGATAGCTGTGTCCCTTCCCATCATTGGTGACAGCTTGTGAAAGTTGGAAAGCCTGGAGCTCACTGCACAGCTGGCAAGTAGCTCAACAGGTCCATCATTCCTGGTGGCTAGGTTGATCTGAGCCTTTTCCAGGCAGCTCTGCTACTTTCTTTCTTCTAAGCCAGTGGTTCTCAACCTTCCTAATGCTATGACCCTTTAATACAGTTCCTCATGTTATGGTGACCCCCAACCATAAAATTATTTTTGTTGCTACTTTGTTTATTTTTTGGTTTTTTTCCAGACAGGGTTTCTCTGTGTAGCTTTGGAGCCTGTCCTGGAACTCGCTCTGTGTTTGAGGCTGGCCTCAAACTCACAGAGATCCACTTGCCTTCGCCAGGCTTGTTGCTACTTTATAACTGTAATTTTGCTACTGTTCTGAATTGTAATGTAACTAACATGCAGATGATTTAGGCAACCCTTGTGGAAAGGGTCATTCCGCCTCCCAAGGGTTGCAACCCATAGGTTGAGAACCACTGTTCTTTAGTCTCCGCTTCTTCCAGGCAGCTGGGCTAGTCTGAGTCTTATTTGGAGCTTGGCTTGTCTGAGAATGACTCTCAGCAATCTTTACTATATTGGGGAGGGAGGGTCCTAGTGAATCTGGTCAGTTTTAGGGACTCCCTAATTTATTCTGAGTTATTTAATTCCTGTCTTAATAAGCTTCTGTGGAGGTATTTTACCTCTGTGGTGATATATTGTGTACCCTAATAAACTTGCCTGAGGATCAGAGGACAAAGCCAGCCACTAGATTAGACATAGAGATCAGGCAGTGGTGGCACACACACCTTTAATTCCAGCACTTGAAATGTCATGCCTTTGCTTGGGAAGCACACATGCCTTTAATCCCAGGAAGTAATAATATGGCAGGGCAGAGAAAGGTATATAAGGTGTGAGGAAACAGGAACTCATTCGTTAGGCTGAGGATTTCATAGAGGTAAGAACTAGTGGCTGGCTGTTCTGCTTCTCTGATCTTTCAGTTTTCACCCTGATATATGGCTCTGGGATTTTTATTAAAAGACCATCAAAGATTCGAACAACACACTGCCCTGTAAACACTATCTTAAGATTCCCTCCAAAATGGTAGGTTTTAAAGAGTTGTGGTGGGATGGCCAAGTCAAAGTTGAGTGTAGTTCTTTAAGCCTGGAGAATAAACCATTGGAGACTTTTAATTTGGGTGAGTTTCAGATGCTTTCCCTATCTTGAAATACGCCCAATGGGGACACATCCTGAGAAATGCATCATTACATGATTTCAGTGTACTGTGAATGTCCTCAAGGGTGCTTACATAAACCTAGGTGGGGTTAGTCAGTCACTTTCCAGGGTCTCTTGATATAATTATGAAACTGGGTAAGCGGAAGCTATGTGAGGCGTGCTGTTTTGGCTTCAACGTTGTGCTTCTCTTGCCAGTGTCTTTTGAGTCCTGGGATTACGGGCAATAGACCACCACACCCAGCTTTGCCATCCCTTTTTATTCATGTTTTTCCACTAACTTGATTTCTCTCACAGTGTATTTTACCAGGATAGTAGAACATCACAGTGTATTTTAACCAGGATAGTAGAACATATAGTTAGAAATGCAGGATTCTTGTATGTTATAGAAGTATTCAGTAATACTGGACACCTTCACATTTAATAAGGAGACAAACATAATATCTACTACACTGGTAATAGAAATTCATCTTAGTAGATAAAGCAATTGTTCATTTCTTTACTATTTTCCCCACCGTGGGAGTCAACAATACCCATTTTCATGATAAAGCTAATGACTTTTTATTTTAGAACTCTGTTGTCCAGTATAGCTAAAGGCTGTTTAAATGTGGCCATTTAAATTAGCTGAAATTAAATAAATGGGGCCAGAGTGTAGATGTTTTAATGTGTAGCATGCACAAGGCCCAATCCCCAGCACCTAAACTAATTAATTCAGTTCAGTTCCTCACTAGTCCAGTGCTCAACAGCCACATATAGCTATTGAGTACCATGTTGGACCTTTCCATCATTATGTAAAAATCTTTTGGGTTTTTTTTTTTTTTTTTTGGTTTTTCAAGACAGGGTTTCTCTGTGTAGCTTTGGCACCTTTCCTGGATCTCACTCTGTAGACCAGGCTGGCCTTGAACTCACAGAGATCCGCCTGCCTCTGCCTCCCAAGTGCTGGGACTAAAGGCGTGCGCCACCACTGCCCGGCCTTTTTTTTTTTTTTGATAAAAATCAGACAGTGCTGATGTAAGAAACAATTTTCCCTTTATAACACTTAATATACTTAACAGATATTTAAAATCTTAAATATTTACATATTAGATGATTTAGTTTGATTCAACTTAAGTAGAAACAAAGGTGAATAGGAGTTTTAGAGCAAACAGGATTTGCCTTAGGTTGATAATTGGTAAAGATGGGGTTAGGTTTTATGGGAAACCTGGAAGTTTTGTGTATGTTTAATTTTGTCTTTTGAGAGACAGGGTTTCTCTGAGTACCACTGGCTGTCCTGGAACTCAGAGATCCACCTGTCTCTGCCTCTCAAGTGCTAGGATTAAAGGCGTGCGCCACGACCACCCAGCTTTGAAATTTTTTTACAAAACATCAAGTAGGGACAGTGCTCCCATCAGCACTCAGAAGTAGCTGTCAGATGGGCGGCAGTGGCGCACGCCTTTAGTCCCAGCACTCAGGAGGCAGAGGCAGGCGGATCTCTGTGAGTTCGAGGATAGCCTGGTCTACAGAGCGAGATCCAGGATAGGCTCCAAAAGCTGCAGAGAAGCCCTGTCTCAAAAAACCAAAAAAAAAAAAAAAAAAGTAGCCATCAAGTCATAGGCATCAGAAATATCACTCCCACAGACTGACTCCTGTAGTGTAGGAAAGTTTTTAAATTCTGCACCTGGACTTCTTTAGAGGGTATGTATAATATATTAGCACATTTTCACTTAGATTTCACAAGATTGATTTTCATTTTACTTTACACATATATGTCATGTGGGGCTGGGGAGATGGTTCAGTTGCTAAAGTGCTTGTTCTGCAAGCATGAGGACATGAGTTGGGATCCCCAGTATCCATGTAAAAAGCTAGGTATGGAAATGTACCTGTAATCCCAGCACTGGTGAGGCAGAGACGGGAGGATTTCTGGCTTGTTTGCTGGCTATCCAGCATAGCAAAATCAGTGGAGCTTCAGGTGAGAGACCTTGTCTCAAACACTACCTCCCTGCTCAATGAAAACGGTGGAAGACACCTGACATTGACTTCTGTCCTGCATGTGTGCTTACATGTACACACACCCACACCCATATCATGGGTACATATTTGCTAAGAGTCGGAGCTGCCCAAATGAGTCTTATGAGTCTGAAGCTCTATTATATGAAAAAGTCCATGTTGCTGACACTGTCTTTCCAGTGAAGACAGTAAACTCTTTG
Organism: Peromyscus melanophrys; assembly: GCA_902168415.1. Taxonomy (NCBI): domain Eukaryota; kingdom Metazoa; phylum Chordata; class Mammalia; order Rodentia; family Cricetidae; genus Peromyscus; species Peromyscus melanophrys. The sequence goes on from CABHPR010135088.1 coordinate 9,592, forward strand.
TGCTCTACTTGATTGGTTTTTATTTTTATTATATGAATCAGTGAGTTTCTGGAAGCCTCTGGCTTTCCTGCTCGATAGTGTCTGTATCTGAAGTGAGAAGGGGAAGGACAGTAGGAACATCTATCTATCAGTGAACTGGGGATTGAAGGACTGAAGTTGTTAAAGAAACCTATGGACTTTGGACCCTTGACCTGTATCAGTTTAGGGTGGCTGAGGCTTGGAGGAGCTTATGATAGTGATGGCTCAGAGAAAGGTCTTTGAGGTTAGATTTGGTCTCAAGTCCAGCTTCACAGTCAGCTGTGGTGCAAGGAATGGCAAGAGTGACACTTTACTGTTAATTTCTAGGGAATAATGAAAATGGATAGGGTTTGGTACATGTCTAAGTGACAGTTCTCATTATTTAGGTAGTTCCTTTGCAAAGAGGAATCAGGGCTATGTTTTTATTTCACTTAAATGCTGATTTTGTTAGAATTGTGTGGATCAAAACAGTATAAAGGCATGTAATGGATCCCCCTCCTTTTGTTTTTTTTACAGGATTCTGAAGTCAAAACTCATACTATTAATAATGGCAGGAAAATCATCTCTTTTTAAAGTAATTCTTCTTGGAGATGGTGGAGTTGGCAAGAGTTCTCTTATGAACAGATATGTAACCAATAAATTTGATGCCCAGCTCTTCCACACAATAGGTGTGGAATTTTTAAATAAAGATTTGGAGGTGGATGGACATTTTGTTACCATGCAGATTTGGGACACAGCTGGTCAAGAGCGCTTCCGAAGCCTGAGGACACCATTTTACAGAGGTTCTGACTGTTGCCTGCTTACTTTTAGTGTGGATGATTCACAAAGCTTCCAGAATTTGAGCAACTGGAAGAAAGAATTCATATATTACGCAGATGTGAAAGAGCCCGAAAGCTTTCCTTTTGTGATTTTGGGCAACAAGATTGACATAAATGAACGGCAGGTGTCTACAGAAGAAGCCCAAGCCTGGTGCAGGGACAACGGCGACTATCCTTACTTTGAAACAAGTGCAAAAGATTCCACCAATGTCGCAGCCGCCTTTGAGGAGGCAGTTCGAAGAGTTCTGGCTACAGAAGATAGGTCAGATCATCTGATTCAGACAGATACCGTCAATCTGCACCGAAAGCCCAAGCCAAACTCATCTTGCTGTTGATGGCATTAAAGAGATGATTGGTGCATTCTAACACACACACCCCACCACCACCACATCACACACACACACACACACACACACACACACACACACCCACCCACCCACCCCAGGAAGTTGGAGAAGAGAATTAATATTTGCAGGAAGGTTCATCTACTAATAAAATTCAACTAACGAATACTGCTGCCTCATTAGTTGGGGGGAGAAGGGACACATTGACTCTGGAGGAAATCTACTCAGTAATGGCACCTTACATTTATAAATTGTAATGGTTGTCTAATGTTTAATTTAAAATGTTAGTGCTAGTAAGATGACCAAGAATTGAACTGTAATTCAAACAAAAACCTTGACTATTCTAGAAGTTACACTTAGGTTGTTTTTCCTCCCCAAGAAAATGGAGAATTACTTTTATATGTGTATATTTTTATGTAATTAGCATTCTATTCTTGGTCCAGGGAAGTAAATTCCTATATAGCAGTACTATTAAAGATCAAAATCTAATGCATTTATGTTGTGATGCTTTTTGATATGATCACCTCATTATCTCTAAGATGACTTTTCTTATTCATTCTACATATTATAATCTCATATTTATTCAATTCTGTGGCACGTATATATCCCCCTTCTCAACTAAGGAGCTAGCTTTTAAAAAAGTCTCATGTAGTACAGGTTGACCTTGAACTTCTGGTCATCTTGCCTCCACCTCCTGATGAGGGATACAGGCATGAGCCTGTGCTACTATGTCTAATGCATGATGGGTGAGCTGTATCTTCAGCCCAGGATTGTACTTCCTGAGAGGATGAAGGCAGCAACCATATTTACACAGGTATTTCCTTGGTATCTTCCCTATCATTATTCAGTGACTTGCTCTCAAAACCTTATTCTAAAAAGACAACTTGGAGCAATGGTCTGTCTTAGGGTTACTACTGCTGTGATGAAACGCCATGACCAAAAAGCACCTTGGGGAGGAAAGGGTTTATTTGGCTTACACTTCCACATCACTGTTCATCAACAAAGGAAGTCAGGAACTCAAAACAAGGCAGGTACCTGAAGGCAGGATCTGATGCAGAGGCCATGGAGGGGTCCTGCTTGCTTGGCCTGCTTTCTTATAGAACTCAGGACCACCAGGCCTCACCCACAATGGGCTGAGCCCTCCCACACCCTATAGATAGGCCTGCCTAATGTTACTGAGGCTCTCCCCTCTCGTAAGAAATTTTTCACGAGTTGATTTCATATGTGGTATCAGTGACAATAGTCCGGTCCCATGGGAACACGTTAATCAAAGCCTAGACTGACTGCTGTTATAATATGGATAAGACCCTTCCCTATGATAATTAAGGACATACTGGAGTTGGAGAGTGAATTGCTAGGCTGGGGATTGGGGAAGGGTAGAAAGTGAAAACTAGGTCGAAACAAATCATAGCAGTAAGCTTAAGTTTTTTAAAGTAATTTCCTAACAGGAGGCAGTTTTTGTCATATGGGAACATTTTAAATTTGGGGCAATTCAAACTCATGTTACAGTAAGCATTCATGTGTGTGTGTACATATATATATGTTGTACACACATACATGTAACTGTATTGATAGGTTTAGAGACAGTTTCACATAGTCTAGGCTGACCCTAAACTCCTGATCTCTGTTAACAGACCTGTATTAAGCCCCACCCAGATGGCCTCAGTTTAATCAGTTCTTCAAAGGCCCTACCCTAAATGTAGTCACATTTTGAGGTTGTTTTTCTGTTGCTATGATTAAATATGCTAACAAAAGCAACTTAAAGGAGGAAAGGTTTATTCTGGCTCACAGGTCCATCATGGCAGGAAAGTCAGTGGCAGGAACTTCAGAGAACAGCCAGGAGAGCAATGAATACATGCACACATGCATGCTAGTTGAAGCAGCCGAAGATGTGAACTCTAGAATTTGGAGTCAAATATGGTGGGTTGCAGAAGCCAGCATAAACAGTGATCCGTACATACAGGAAAATCAGATCAGCAGCTTGAGTCAGTTAGGAGAGGATGAGTCCCTTGGAAGAGAGCTCATATATGTCCTTGGGTTACAAGCACCAGATGAATGAAATGAGGACATGACCACTCCAAGGTATGGTTGAGAAGGATTTTATTGTAGATATGAGGGAGAATACAGCCATAGCTATTTGTTCTGAATTTCCTGGGGATGTGACATCAGTGTTCACACAGTCCAGAATCCCTTGCCTAGGGAATGGTGCCACCTACAGTGGGTGGGTCTTCTCACTTCAACATAAGGTGATCAACCATGGAGACTTCCTACATGATTTTAGATTGTGTCAAGTTGGTAACACCATCAAAGGTTTTGAAGGTTAAGGTTTCAACATGAATTTTAGGGGGACATAACAGCCTATAGGTATGGCTTTTACTACAAAGAGAGACACGTGTATTTAGGGCTACTTTCTGGAGGATAGCTATTTACAGTAGCATGGGCAATTTTACCAGCGCCTATACCACTGAGGAATATGACTTCCTCTCCCCGCAAGGAACCATCAACTGCCTACAGATCCTCAGGGAGGAGTGGAACCTCATGAGCCCCTCCTTCCTAGCAATTTTTAACTGCCAGTAAGTCCTGGGGGGAGGGGCATGAGTCCCTCCATAATGGAATTCCAACAGACCCAATCTTCTGCAGGTAATCACACAGCTGCTGAGTTCAACAGTGCAGTGACCATGTTGTACCTTTATTTGTAGACTGAATGTCTTAGCATTTTAGCTTTTTGTTTGTTTGTTTTTTTTGAGACAGGGTTTCTCTGTAGTTTTGGTGCCTGTCCTGGATCTCGCTCTGTAGACCAGGCTGGCCTTGAACTCACAGAGATCCGCCTGCCTCTGCCTCCTGAGTGCTGGGATTAAAGGCGTGTGCCACCACTGCCCCGGCAGCTATTTTTTTTTTTTTTAAAATAAGACAGTTCCAGCTTCTATCTCCAGGTACAGGGATTCCAGGTGTGCAAAACCCCACCCACCTTTAACATTTTAACTTTAAAGAATATTTTCATAACTTCCAGTTTACTATTGAAGGATTATACTAGTTGGTTTTCAGAGTTGGCTTTCAAAAGGTTAGAGCTGGGTAGCAAGCAATGATCAAAAGAAAAGCTTTGTACAGAGTACCCAGCTTCACACTGTGGTAAAGGAGTACTGGCTAACCTATTACACAACTGTATAAACCATGAGGAAGAGGAGGAACAAAACCTTAAAGGATAGCCTTGGCATTCAACTGTAGCTAACACTGAAAGAAAAGCAAGAGGTAGCTGAAGATAGGGTTTTCTTTTGTTGAGAAAAGTCAGGGGTGCAATGATGGCTGGTATTACCTAGACAAAGATGGACAATACAGAAAAGCACAAGATGGGAAACTAAGCAGGTGGTGCGGCAGTGGAAATAGTGGCAAGCAACTACCCAGGAAGAAAGCAGATAGATGGAGGAACTGTGTCATGCTTCACTGCTCCTGAGGAGGGAGGCCCGGTTGGTAGAGTCACTATATGGTGTCTGACTTTCATTACAGTAGTCATACTAGCTAAAGTTAAGCTGTGTAGAAATACAGAGCCTTCTGAGTAAGTTCCATTTTACGAGGCATATTACTGAACTTGGAAAACAGATAAAGGTGCATTTGGCCACTTGAGTAGAAATACTTCTGCTCTTCTACCCTTTTGAGAAACTTAGTAGTTGAAATTAAAACATCCCAGATGTTCCTTGGCTTTAAACTGTTTACATCTCTACACTAACTTTTCTTATTAATCTCATAGTGCCATGATGCAAGTTCTCTCCAACAGCAGTAAAGTGTTAAGTAGAAAAAAATGGACCAATATGAGTTCCTAGTGAAAGGGACAGTCTAGCCAGTCTGGTTTCTGGGATGCTATGGACTGTCAACTAGGAAGTTTGAGAATCTTAAAAAAAATTAAAATATGACAGGCGTTGGTGGCCCATGCCTTTAATCCCAGCACTCTGGAGGCAGAGGCAGGCAGATCTCTGTGTGTTCAAGGCCAGCCTGGTCTACAAAATGAGTACCAGGACAGCCAGGGCTACACAGAGAAACCCTGTGCCACAGGATATGTAACCTCCTTCCAACCCCCCCCTCCCACGAATAAATCAAACTTTAAAAAGCCACAGGGGTAGTAGTATGGACAGAGTAAAGACTTAATAGTGCCTATATATTAGAAATACACCAAAAATATGGATGATACTGAGTGAAGTAGCCTAAGAATTTCCAGCTACAGAAAGGACACAAATAGGTTTGTGTATTTTTATCTGGATCATCTTTGGAGTATAAATGTATACTGTAAATTTAGTGCCAACAAAAAACTTCTCGCCTGGTAGGGATTTTCCTATCAGATTTAAGCTTTGTCAGATGAGCTTGCTTAATGCTCTGCCCCTTACACAGGTTCTGGCTCCAATGCCTCTATGCATGGAATGCTGCTTTCCTGAGGTCCCAGTCACTGCTGGACTTCCCTTTAAGCTTGACACTCACACATGAAAATTAGTGCTTTGGCAGTATACTCACACAAGGTGAATGGTCCTAGTTCCCATCTTTCGACTGTAAGCCTGAAGAAAAGGAAAGCTCTTTGAAAGGTACCTCTTACTCTCCAGGGCTAGAAGCCAAGTCTCACCCTTGACTTCATGCTATAATATGCTGCTGCTGGTGGTTGTCTGGAATTATAGCACTTCCTTGGGTGTGGGTTATGTGCTCATTGAGGGTGAGAAAAGTTGTATATGATAAGCACATATTTGGGTCGCTCCTATTAGCATTGTTCAAAGTACTAGATCTTTTTTAAAAGATTTATTTTTTTAATATGCGCCTGTAAGTGCAGGTGCTCAAGGAGGCCAGAGGCATTGGATGTCTCTAGAATCTCTCCGCCTAGGTGCTGGGAAGCCAACCTGAGTCATCTGCAAGAACAGAACATACTCTTAACTACCAAGTAACATCTCTCCAGCCTCAAGTTCTAGATTTTTACTTGAGTGACTTTGGCAGTCAGTGAAAGGTAATCTGTGATCTGAGCTGTTAAATGGGTTGAGATGTACCATATTAGTTTTCAGACTTCAGTAGGGAAATGGGATTTAAAAAGTATTGGTGTTGGGCTGCATTTTAAAAGTAGGCATCTAACTACCACAATCTTGACTATAAGTCTTTATTTAAGAAATCAAAGAGTGATGGTAACAACTTCACAAACGGATACAAGGCTTATAACTGCTTACTAAAAAATTAGAATGGACAAAAGTCTTCCAGTGTGTACATGAAAAGCTGGTTTACTTGCTTTTCCATGCATATGTACTATTATAAAATCAAACCAATATTTCTTAGAGAAGAAACCACATCTGCCACCTCCCACTCTGTATATAGCTTAAAAGGCTAAGTGCAAATGTCAGTGTAACCCAGGCTTTTTGTAGTAATAACCAAAGCCATATTACAACATTTTTAAGTACAGATATAACAAGCTCATTAAACTTTTAGTTTACTAAGAAAGGAAAAACAAGAATATAAGGTGACAGAGGCCACACATTTTGCCGTGGCCTGTTACTGGTTCAGTGTCCATGGGTCTAGGGTTTAGAGTTACAGCAGGATCACTATTCTGAGCCCCTGATGGAGGCTGGCAGGCATGTAACACTTGGCATGGCAGGGGCTTTCTGCTTCAGCTTCTTGGTACTATAGTGTATTATGCATTTTAAAAGAATCTATCTAAAAGTATAAATAACTCAATTTGTTATGTCTGCAGAAGCTTTTAGTTTTAAATACATCTAACAAATAGTAAACTATGACATCTGCTTTTGAATTAATAAATTAAGATCAAATTATCTCAATCAGGAAAGACAAAAGTTCATCCTCAAGCTTTTAAATAAAAACGTTTAAAATTACTGGTAAAGAGCTCTTTATAAATAATACTGTTCACAAACAAAATTAATGCTAATAATCAACATGAAAACGTACAATTTTAAGTGAAAGGTTTCCAGGCTATTTCAAATTACTTACAGCGCACACATTCCTGAGTATACCCCATGATGGTGATACTGTTTATTTCAGAGTTTTTCTCCATTTAGCTTAAAAGGTGTTTCTTCCCAAGAAACTGAACTTTTCTGTCAAATGCACTTGATCGAATAGGAGAATTGGGTTCATAAAATGGATTCATTGCAAACTAGGAAAGAAGAAGGTATTAGTGAGCCGTTAAAGAGCCTAATAAATCACAGCCTAATAAATTGCTAAAGGAAATTTAAATTTTAACTTAAAATTTAGCAAAGACAAAAGCCTGAGTTTCATTTTTAATTCTCATTGAAAGTACTCCATTGTTAATTTTTTTTAAAGAAGCAGAATTGGGATTTTAAAAAGGTACTTAAATATAAACTGTATTTAAATATAGACTGTAATCACGAAGGTTAAAGAGAAAGAGACACCCAGGAAGTAAGGCACACCCAGGGCATTTGTGTGGGCTTCTCAAAGGATGCCCATTGTTAAATTGTAATATCTTAGTCAGGTGTGGGTGCATACCCTTGTAATTTCTATACTTGGGAGGTACAGGAGGATCAGGAATTCAAGGCTAGCTTTAGCTGCATAATGAGTTCAAGACCAGGTAGGGCTACATGAGACTAAATCAATCAATCAATCAATCAATCAATCAAGTGGCTCAGTGCCTAAAGTCAAGTTTGACAACCAGACTTCCATCCCCAGGACCTACATGGTGGAAGGAGAGCTGATTCCTGCAAGCTGCCTTAACCTCTCTCCATTATGTACACCATGGCAGGTGCCAACTCTCTCCAGCCCCCAACCCCCAACAAACAGACAAAAAAATGCAACAATAATCTTTAAAAAATAAACAACAGCCAGGTAGTAGTGATGCACGCCTTTGATCCCAGCACTCAGGAGGCAGAGGCAGGCAGAGGCAGGTGGATCTCTGAGTTCAAGGCCAGCCTGATCTACAGAGTGAGTTCCAGGACAGCCAAAGCCACACAAGAGAAACCCTGTCTTGAAAAACCAAAATAAATAAATAAGTAAATGAACAAACAACAAAAATTTCCCCTTAAAGAAAATTTTTCTGGGAGACAGTTTCTCATTCTGTAGCCTAGCCTGGCCTCGAACTCTAACTCTGACTAGCATTAAGCTCACTGTAATCCTTCCAGTCTCCCAAGTCTTAGAATTCAGGCGTAAAGTGCCACGCCTGTTTGTGTGAAATAGGGTCTTAGGCAATCCAAAGCATCCTCAAACTTACCATATTATCTGAGACTGGCTTTGAATTCCTGATCTTCCTGTTCTACCTCCCAAGTACTGGGACCACAGGCATGCATCACCTTACCTGGCACCTCTTCAGGAATTCTATGTTTCAATATTTTAGTTCTGAGAAGTACCTGAAGCTAACCTAATAGCCGTATGGTTGATATGGCCTATACACATTAACATGGATCTTGAATCTATCTTGTATTCATTATAAATATGGATTATCTATATGACCCTTTTGATTATGTAAACAAATGGTAAATGTCTTTTATGTTCAGTTAAAAAGAGTTACACCATACTGCTGTTAAGTGTAGTCATTTTTTTTTCTTTCAAATTCTTGGGTAGCTCAGCTGGCTTCAAACTCATGATCCTCCCAAGTGCTGGGATTACAAACATTTGTTAATTTAGGGTTTTAATACTTTGCTTTAACATAAAGCTAAAACTCATCAGTTCCTTAGCTAATTAATATGAGTACTTCATAACATATGTGAGAAAACACGAAAGTAGAATTACTAATGATACAAGAAATTGATTTTTATGCCTTTATCTGGACTATGTCTCCAGTACTATCCTTTTTAAAAATCAGGTTATTTTAAATTATAGAGTATACCATACCTTTATATACAAATCATAGACATCAGTAAAGAAGTTCTTTATTCCATCTTCTTGCCTCACATCATGAAGCATAATAAATCTCATATGTGAAAAAATTAAGGCATAATCTTTAGTGGAAATGGAAAATTCAAAGCAATCATCTGATAAGATAATCTTCATATTAGTCACAATTTGTGATGGCAAAGCTGAATATATAAGCTGGCTTCAAGTTATCTTCAGGGGAATGTAATCTTTTAAAATTAGGAAACAAAGTAAAATAGCCCTCGGTATGGTTCAGATAAACCCTAGTTTTGCATGTGAGACACTTTAAAATTATCTGTTAAACAAAACGTGTTTACAAAAAAAAAAGTGCCTCATAAATGGAAAATTTAATCTCAGCCTGACTCTTTGAAGTCTTCAAATTTAGAGACTGCCTCTATGTTTTAAGTTTGTGTTTTCTAACTCAGCCTTTGGCTAAGTATTTGTAGTAATGTCTCAGGGGCATTTTCTTAACTGCTAATTGATGTAGGAGGGCTAAGCCCATTGTAGGCTGTACCATTCATAGGCAGGTGGGCCCAGGCTTTATAAGAATGGTAGATGAATTTAAGACTGAGCAGGCCCAGTATACAGTATTCTTTTATGGTCTCTGCTTTAGTTCCTGCCCAGACTTCCCTCAACAAGAGAGTGTAACTTGGGAAGTGTAACCTAAATAAACCCTTTCCTCCTGAAGTTGCTTTTGGTCATGTTTATAATAGCAACAGAAAACAAACTACAACATAAGGAAAGGATATGCCCTGCAGTGACAAATGCCGATACAAACCACTCATTGAATTTGTCCACAGTTTTTAAGTACATGTTATTAGAAAGCCACATATTTTCATCTACAAGGTCAAGAGCAGCATGGGCTATAAACTGGTTCAGATGACGGTGATCATCCTAAATGACAGAGAATGGAGAAAGATGAACATTTCCATATGGCATTGGGACCACAGACAATCCATTCCGAAATTCTGTCAATTCGTTTGTTAGCATGTGTGTTTTCTCTTATTTTAGATATGGCCTTACTATGTAGCTTAGAATGGTCTTGAGCTCTTGACCCTGCCTCAGCCTCCCAGGTGCTAGGATTACAGGTGCGCACCAGCATGCCTGGTTTTCATTCTGTACATTCATGTTTTTATTAGGGGAAGATTCTTTGCATTTACTTATATATTGTCATCATGAGATGTAAAAGATTATGTTAAAAGACTACTACTTTTAAGGGGGGAAATAAGGCAGATCCTACTTTCCAGAAGCCCATATCTTATTAGAAGAGAAACACACAAAGTGTGCGTTTGCAGATGTGGATCAAAGAGGGCACTTTTCCTAGACCAAAATGGATGTCAAGAAAAGATACAAAGGGATGCCATGCACATGGGGCCTCAAGGGCTGGAGGCAACAGGAAGAGCCAGGCTTCCTGACTACAAAGAAAGAGACACTTGGTGAAGATCTATGCTAGGCCTCTTACAGAACAAGAACTTACATGGCTTTGGGATCTGGGATGGGGAGGGAGGTCATATTCAGCCTCAGCCATGAACTGTCATCTCTGTCAACAGCAGAAACAATCCTGTCACAATCAGGAGTGTTCTCTTTGTGGGCAAAATGGCCTAACTGGAAAGAAGGTAGGAATGACTCACTATAATGTAGAAAGGACCTTCACAACCTGGATGTAGTATTACTCCCATAGAATTCTCTTTCAGAATTTTTTTTCCAAAAACTACCTGCTATAAAATACTCTATAGAGTATATAGCAGAGGCTCTCAGCCTGTTGGTCGTGACCCCTTTCTTTGGTGGTCGCACAACCCTTTCACAGGGGTCTTCTAAGACCATCTGCATATCAGATGTTTGCATTACATTTCATAACAGTAGCAAAATTACAGTTACGAAGTACCAACTAAAATAATTTTATGGTTGGGGGTCACCACAACATGAGGAACTGCATTAAAGGGTTGCAGCATTAGGAAGGTTGAGAACCACTGCTAATCTCTCCTTGAGGAAACTCACGGTCCTCAGAATGTGGCCTTCCTTAGAAAGAGGGTCACTGCAGATGTGGTCAGTTAAAATTAGGTCATTCTGGAGTAGAGTGGGCCTCTAGTCCAGTGTTCTTGATGTCCTTGGAAAAAGGTTCACTGTGTGTGCTGGCTCATACCTGTAATCCTGGCACTAAGGAGGCTGAGGACAGAGAATCATCCATGAATTGGAGGCCAGCTGGAGATGCTTTAAGAAGGTGATAGTAGCCAGAGAAAGTGCTAAGACCAAGTCAAGTTAGAAAGTGTTTCCATGTGCTACTACCCAATAGGCCTTTGGTATACACAGAAACTGGATGTAAGTGGCAACTCGAATGGAGCTTATTGCTGCCATTACCTCAAAACAAAGCTTAGGTGTTTTCCTTGAAACAAAGCTTTGAAATAACACAGGACCAATAACTAGCAGAAAATACTTAAACAAATTTCTCTGGTATTTTGGTGGTACAATTTGAATAGTTGAAAAGTATCACCTAGTTAAGATTGTACATTACAATTAATTTTAAAAAGTCAACTCCTTGGCTCACTCTGAATGATGGGCATTATGTTCTTGAATCAAGTTTGTTCTTCTGGAACCATTCCAACAAGGAAAGTGTCACCTCTGTTGTTGCTTTTAGAGTTTCCTGACGTAGCCTGGGTTCCAGTAGGATGGGAACAATGTAAGCAGTGCTGCAAAAGCCACTGATATGAAGTGCTATAGTCCCAATGACAGGCGGACAACACATGGGAGTAAGGTTATTTTTAATCCTCAGGTGTAAATTGATCTGTGTCTGCTCTGCTGAAAGATGTGATCTACTGAAACAGAATGGACTATTGTGGCATTTTGAGGCAACAAAAATTGTTCCATGCCCCTGAAAGGTGGGCTACACTTCCATATGCTTAAGAAGCATTTCATAGTGGGTGACATTCCTTCTCTAGCTGCTTTCTAACAGTCTGTGAGACTCCAGAGAAAGCCTTATTTAATTGTTGCTCTATCTCAGTGGCTTCATCTCTCCAGATCTATTTCAGTTCTAAAACACTATTATTCCATACCATTACAAACGCCCTAAAAATTCTTAATGAAATTTAAGGTTGTATACATACTTTGGATTCTGCTTTCCCAGGTGGCAAAAATTCCATTTCAAAAACTGGATTATCATGGTGGCCAACAATTACAAAGTAGAAGCTTCCAGACATTGTCTTCAATATATAGCTCCTAATCAAATTAAATAAAAAAAAAGCACACACTTTTAGTCCTCAATATTGAGAACCCAAATGATTAACATGAAGTACAGAATTCTAGTTTTCTTTGATTTTCTTTCTT
>CABHPR010135089.1:0-17441 GCA_902168415.1 Peromyscus melanophrys
GTGTGTGTGTGTGTGTGTGTATGCGTGTTCCTTTTTAAGTAGAAAAGAAACTGATTGTTCATGTCAGCCTCTTGCTCCTTAGGCTGGCAGGAACTGGTATTGTCTGTCTGTGGCTGAGGCCATGCTGGTACAGGAGGCTCCTATGTGCTAAGGAGAAGTTCTGCCTTCACTCTTCATGGGCTCCAGCTGAATTCCAGAAATCATCCTATCAGGCTCTGGGGTACATGAGATAAGAGCTGGGTTGGCCAGACTCCTGCAGAATCAAAAGGAGAGATGAGACCTGAGCTTGCCAATGCTCCACATTTCTGATAAAGCCCTGTTGTGAAATTCACTAAAAGGAGCCAGAAGCCAGAGGAAGCTCAGAGAGAAGAACCCAGTGGGCACAACAGGAGGAAGAGGGCATTCTTCAGCATCTGGATGACCCAGCTTGCGGTTCAAAGGCTTCCCCAAAGCAATGCAAGCTGCATGGAGGCTGCAGGGTCGCCTGCTCTGCCTCAACTGTCTTTTCCCTAACGCTCCTTGACACAATAGGAATCTTGCCGCAGTCAAAGGAGGCCTTCCTCCTCTTTCTCCCAGGGTTCTTTGCTTGATGTAAATCACAGATTTGGCTTATGTAGAACTGCCTTCAATCTAATACATTTTCCACTCAGGCACAATGAAATATGTTATCCAAAGGGCATCTGGAGGTTTGTGTTGTTATTGTTTTGTTTCACTGAAATCAAATCTCGATTTCCATACTTGCTTTCTGTATTGGATTGTATAGATGTTTTGTTTTGTTACTGTCAATGAGGAGAATGCTCTCTCCAAGCTTTGTAAAGAGGCAGGTGGTTGGAGGAAGGTTGCAGTGTCTGCAGGGAGAAACGATGTGTGACAGTCTCTCTGGAGGGAGGGGTGCCTGGCACGTCCCAGTGTTACCTGGTGCCTGCAGCACTGGCATGGCCATGCCTGACTTACAGGCTGGTATAATGTCACAGGCTTCTACTGGAGCTCCTTGCCTGGACTGGGAGGCAACGCTTTTTAAGCAGCTTTGTGTATGTGACACTGTTCCCAAGCCATGACAGCTCTCCTTGTGTTTTGTTTTCTTTCTTTTTTTTTAAGGTAGAAAATTTCCTTTTGTCTTAGCTAATTTATCTCCTTGTAGCTGAAAGAATACAGTTTAAAACAATAATGTTTTAAGGTGCTTATCTTTTTAAATTCACTCTTGGGAATAGTGTCGCATCAGTGGTTCTGTTGCCGAAACTTAGTAAAGTCAGATGAGAAATCCTGGTCTTTCTTCTCTCTCCCTTCCATTTTCTCTTCTTCCCCCCCCCCCCCTTCTCATTCTTTCTTCCCTCTTCCGTACTTCCTTCATCTGTCTCACCTCTTCAACCTTTCATTTTCTTCCCTTTATCCTTCTTTCAATTAATCTTTAATAATTTGCGGAAAATCTTGATGAATTTCTTAGTGAGATTCTACAATAAAAATGTCCTGGGTTGCCAGTGCCTTCCCTCAAGTGTTTATCAATGAAAGAAAAGGAAGCTTCTGGTCTTTTGGGGTGTGCAGTTCACACATCACTGTATCTGTACTAGCAGAAGCAGCTAGAGTAGAAGAATCAGAGAAACTCCTGCAATTTTGATAAAAGTTCAACAGTAAGAATTTGTGATTATAAAACACGATACATTTGAAAATGAGATGCACTTGTAATTATTGCGGTAGCCGCTGGATGGCACTGTTGCATACAGCTGGTGGTAAAAACCTTCCTACCTAACTGGGTATTAGGCTTTGAAGAGGATTCTTACCTTGGGGGCAACCTTTTGACTGGACACATGCTATCAGGCTTATAGAGTGTCTTCTCCATTCAGGGCAGTTGGTCCAAGTCTCAAGTGTCCCACTCCACTGCGAAGTCTAACTTCCCGGATGAGGGTCCTCAAACAATCCTTTTTTTCGCTATGTTTAAAAGGAGAGCTGCCCTTTATGACGGTTTCCAACATTGGATAGTAACTGCGATGAGTACGTTCTATACCAAGTGGGGTGAGGCAACAATAAAGCCATAAACACCCTGGGATTATAAGGCGCCCTCCCCCACCCCCAAATCACTCCCAACAGTTTCCTATGTGTTTGCTCATCTGTCTTCCCAGCACCCTTAGGGGGCTACCTGCCTTTAGATCTTTTCTGAGTCAAACTTGACCCGTGAAATAAACGCAGTGAAGTCATTGTTTGTTCTGGCTTCCCTCAAGCAAGGCAAACCAAATGTATGCTCCAGATAGCTTCCAGTTTGCAAAAATCATTAGTTGAAATTTTGATAGTTTTTAAGCTTAAAAAAAAACTTACTTTTAACATTCCATAATCCATGGACACTTTGGGCCTTAAAAATTCACTGGAAAAAATGTAGGCCATTTTGTAGAGCTGACGTTATACAGAAATTGGACCTGGTGAGTGTTCAAATGCTGAAAAAAGCCTGGCCCAGCTGAAGCAGTAGCCAGGGCAGTGAAAAGAAGCGGGTTAACGATCGGAACAATAGTCAGCCTTCCCTATGATGAGATGACCGTGAGCTTCACCAGAACTGCCTAGTTCGGCCCTCTTTCTTTTGACTCCAGCTTGAGGTTGTTTTCTTTAACTTCCTCGAGAGCTCTGAGGACTACTGGCCTAGATTTTAGGGGGGAGGGGCAGAACTCTCTGTTCTAGTGAATTATCAGAGAGCTATGCTGCCTGCCATCTACGGGATGCTTTGATCCAAAATTTCAGTCATTGTTTCCACATTTAGGGGCTGGAATGAACATCAAAGGAATGGGCGTACAGAATTTAGTGAATGCCAGAGAAGTACAATAACATACAGAGGACATAAGCAAATCCCAGTGGCCAAATTTGCTGCCAATTCTTGTGCATAATAGAGGCCCTAAAGTGACAGTCTATCTTTGACAAATGCATAATGATATCAACGCTAAGGGAAGGAACTAGCATGCTGAAAGGTGAATGGAAGAGTCGGGAACAATTCCGTGGACTCACACATTTCCGCCCTGTGTTTTCTCACAACAAGGGAAGCGGATGACACCAGCGCATTAGGTAATTGTTGGATGGGGCTGCACACTCACCAGCGGCAGGTCTTCACTAACCTGGCTCTTCTAAGATCCTGCTCTGAAGAGGAGAGTAAAATGTGATTAGAAGTTGTTCATCTTCTGGAGGGAGAAAGAGCTAAGGAACAAGTAAAGTGAGAATAGCTCTCTTGTTCTGTCTTGGGTAGTTCCAGATTTTAAAGCCCATATGTTGTTTGCTGTAACTTCTTCGCCTCCCCGGGCAATGCATTCCAAACACTCCAAAGTCATTGCTCTGAGAAGTCTCGGAAGCCAAGGCTCATTTGTATCCATAGTCTTTGTTCAAATATGGATTGATTTTGCTTAATTTCTGTAAGTGCACAGAAAGTAAAAGGCACAGACTGAAACCAGGCCGTCGTGCGATCCTCTCAAAATCCACTTTTCAAGCTCCTTTAAGTTTTATTTTTGAAATAAAAACAATAAAATGACCATAAAAAAAGTTTCCGAAAGCGTTGACATTATGAGCAATCGCTAACCAAGGCCGTTCCCAGAATGATCGAACAAATCTGGATATAATTCTTGAGACGTTAACTGCCTTGCAGTGCCAACTCTAAATATTTCATCTGGAAGGTGATTTGATGAGGATCCTGTGGAATATGACTCCTGCCTCTGGAGTCCCAGAAGCTATGTGACTGTGGCTTGCGTTGGTGTGAACAGAGATGGCACAGGAGGGCAAAGGCCAATTCTTGCCCTCAGTTTACAAAACTTAGAAAACATAGATAAATATAAGAATGGTATCTGAAAGCTACTTCAAAAGCACTTCGACTGGATGTGGATGTTTTGAGAAGGAATTTTCAAAAATGCAATAAAAAAACAGAAACAACCTCTATAGCTTACGAGCCCAGATTGATGGTGAATCCAACAGAAGCAATAGCAAGGTCTGTGTGTGTGTGTGCGTGTGTGTGTGTGTGTGTGTGTGTGTGTGTGTGTGTGTGTGTGTGAAACTCTACTTGGTTAGGTAAAAACTGTGCCAGCCTGCTGCAGATAAAGGCAGCATTTCCGCTGTTGCCGTTAGACGACGAGGGTGGATTTGTTTTTATAGATCCAAATTCCGTCCAGCACAGCCCTCCCAGTCCTACTGTGTTTCTTACACTTCTTCTACAACCGTGTACAACATAGTAAAGAGAGTCCTGGGAGGATCCTGCTGTCTATTTGCTTGTTAAGTAAATGCAATACTTCTCATCATTTCAGACTCCATAACGAAAAGACGGAATGCGTGCATGGCAGCATCAGAAAGTGGACAAGCAGGCATTCAGCTGGATGAGCTGGGGCTTTCTGCATTCCAAGTGTAATATTTATGAGCTAATTTAATCACAAGAAGAAAATATTGAGTAGGTGAGTGAGTAAAATGATGACTGTGTATTATGTTTTTGCCACACAGCTGGATAAACACATCCAGTGGCGGACCTTGGCAAGCACTGCAAAGATGTTCTTGACAATGCCGTGAATAAATATTAGGTGCTGTCTAGAATTCACTGCACTTGGGGGCTTGAGCAAAGCCAGGTGAGTTTTAGTTGGAAAATATGGATGGAACTATGTGTGCGCATGGGATCGTGTAAACACTGGAGTCTTTTTGCGGCCCGGGGAGTTGCTGTTCTCCAGTTCATTTTCATCTACGTCACCGGGAGAATGTCTACCTCATTATCTTGGTCTGCACCTTGAGGGGCGCTTTTGATCTTAAGTCCCAGATTTCTGAAAGCCCCAAAACATCCCAACCACATGGCCTTGGAGAGAAAAGAAAAAGAAACGCTTTGCCTAGACTTCAGAGAGCTGACAAAAAAAGATTGCGTCTTTCTGTGACCTAATCTAAAACAGTAAGTTTTCAAAGTCCTGTTAGCTTGCCTCTGAATTTCTTTAAATTGAATAGTTTCTGATTTCTAAAACAACCATAAGAGAAAATAGTATTTTGAGGAGAGAGAATGAGCAATGTTAACAGTTGTGAAGGATTTGTACACAAGACAAAGGAAAAAAAAAGAAAAAAAAAGTCTGTACAAGAGAGTCTCAGAAATTCAACAAAATAGATCGTTGTGAATTCTTTCATTCTCCTCAGGATTATTACTATACTAATAAAGAACACTTATTAAGGTCTTTGTTCTTATTGTTGAAGCATGTGTGCTATCCTTAGATCAAGAGGAGGAAGAAGGAAAGGCAGACAAATATGAAGAAAGCTGACTGGGTCTGGGAAGATGGCTCTGTGGGTAACCGGGTTTGCTGTGCGAATGTGAAGATCTGAGTTTGAATCCCCAGCTCCCACATAAAAAGAATTCAGGCTCTACATATGTGCGATCTCAGTGGTGGGGAAGCAGGGACAAAAGGATCCTGGGGACATGCTGTCAATCAATACAGCCAATGAATGAGCTGTAGACTCAGTTGACACTACCTCAAAAAATAAGATTGAGAGCCATAGGAAAAAGCATCCAATATCAATCTTCTGGCGTCCACATGCCTGCAGGTGTACACACGCGCGCGCGCACACACACACACACACACACACACACACACACACACACACACGCGATGGATAAACAAATTAGAAGTACAATTTCTGAGTCACACTCGGCTAAATCACCGAGTTCTCTACACTCTTTTGAAGCTTTCTGCTGTCTTAGCATTAAAGTGTGAGGAAAGGATGCTTTCAAAGGCTGGCAAAGCTTGCTGGAAAAAACACTCCTGTCGGTGCAGGAGCCCTGGATTCCAGCCTTGGTTATGAGATCTTGGGCAAGTCACATTGTCTCAATGAACCTCAGTTTTTCCATCCATAAATTACAACAATGTCTGTTTGCCAAGCTTTAAGAGTGTGGTCATGAGGCGCAAACTAGCTAGACTCTCAAGTTATCACTGTCTTTTCTTCTTGACAACAGTCTGGTCTAAACTGCTTGTTTCAAAATGTATCTCAGTTTCACTTAGAAATGTTGATACACAAATTTACAGTATCTCTGTGATTTCATTAATGCCACCCAACATTTTAAAGCAAATACGATGACTCATAAGCTAATTTAAATTTTTTATTTTGATTTAAAATAATTTATTTTAAATTTTTGTTTAAATTAATTTTTTATTTAAATCTTTATTTAAATAAAGATTTATCAAAATCTTTATTTTTTTTAAAAGAAAATTCATCTCATTTCCCAATTACTCTGTATCCTTGGTGTCCTTTTTAATTGGACACATTCTATGCTAACATTTATTTAACAAATAAATTGGCTTAAGCAGCACAGATAAAAATTTCAAGAAATATATTTAGGAAGCAAAAAATGCTAAGGCCTGGTGTTGGGCTGGGTGTGGGAAAGTGAAGGGGATCAGGTGTTAAGAGTAATTGATTAGAAAATGGGAGTGGAAAAGATTGGAAGAAAAAAAATCAGTTCCATTTTGGATAAATTCAAAACATTCATAAAACATTCAAAACATCAAACATCCTTAAAAAAAAAAATCCAGGAAAAGCCCATAATGGCAATTGTCATCGCAAAAGAGTGCTGGTCTTCAGGCAGAGGGCTTCAACAAAAGCCCTGACTCTCCCCACCAGGTGCGGCTCAGGCAAAGGCTTGTTCTTCCTGGCCCTCACCTTCCTCCTGTACCAGAAATATCAACCTCCATCTCATTGCTTTCTCAGAAGACAAAATAGCCACTCTTTGATCCTTTGAAGATGTTATTCAAGTATCTGCTCTGTTTGGGGTTCTCTCTAAAGATGTAAGAATTAACAGTAAGAGGTGAAAGGGGCCTCTCTGACCTTGAGGCTTTGGAAGCCAGGTTGTAGTGAGTTGTGATGTGGACATGGCCACATCCAAGAACAGCACCAAATCTAGCTAAGCCCTGAAAATGCAATATAAAGAACACTGAGAAACACTTATTACCACGGTATTAATTTCTCAAGGGAGTAAATCCAAAGTTCCCAAGAAATAGGCACATGCCAAGAAGCATGAGCCGGAAGGGGCTGAAGAAGTTCAGGCCTCTAGTGCAGAGCAAAGACATGCTAGGGCTTTTGAGGAGCCAAGTTCAAAGTCTTAAAGGACATCAGCTTTAAACTCAATCAACCTGCCCACGCTGTTTACTCTAAATTCAGGAAGAGCTCATGCCACCCTTACCAAAGACAAAAGGCAAAGCTTGATCACAGCTTCAGGCTGGAGTCCAGCTCAAGGTCTGAAGGTGCCAGTGGCCACTGGAAGTCTCAGGAGTGGAAGATTCTGTCTGCTGCCATGAAAACAGAATGACTGACATCACCCCAGATCTTCTGTCTGCGTGGGGATAGGGGTTTCCTATAGCATTTGTAAGACTGGACCCGAGCAGGAGAGGAGAAGCAGAAAAAGAAGGAAGCAAGGGAGGAAGCAAGGGAGGAGGGAGGGAGGAAGGGAGGGAAGAAGGGAGGGAGGAAGGAAGCAAGGGAGGGAGGGAGGAAGGGAGGGAGGGAAGGAGGGAAGGAGGAAGGAAACAAGGAAGGAAGGAAGGAAGAAAGGGAAGAGAAGAAACTTCCTTTTTGTAAATGTCCACACTAAACATCGCATATTCTTCTCTTGTTGATTTTTATGATCTTACCTTGTGTCTTGGCTGCACCGTATTGGTCTCTCTCTTTTCTATTCTCCACCTTCAGGAAGAAGTATACAACCATGACCTTATCCCTAAGGGTATTCACTTAATTTGGGAAATGTTCTGGAGATTCATGGTTAATTAAGGTAAAGCTCCTGAGGGCAGGAGTCACAGTTCTGGAATGTTTCAGGCCAGCAGTGAATATTAATTGATTGGGATTGACATTGCCATTTTATTGCTAGGTGTTAAACTTGTGGAGAGGGGAAGAGACTCTAGCCAGTTGAGAGAAAACAACTCTGCTTTGCTCACTTGGGTTTGGAAGCAAACATGACCTGTGCCAAATCAAGCGAGGGCTTGTCCACAGTGTCTGAGGAGGGACGAGGGCCATGGGAAGATGTGTGAGAGTTAATTTTCTATCACCACCATTTATGATCCCCTAAGGCAAATTCCTGAATCCACCCCCCTACAACCATACACTGAAAATCTGTGCTGTTAACTTTCTCTGACCACCTTGAGGCAGAGCAGGGATTCTGGCCGCCAGCAGTGACAAGGGCTCCTGTGTAGACGCTACAGGACAGAACTGAAGGCTGCTCAACTTGGGGAAGGGCAGAGCAGACAGACTCTGTCAAACAGACTGTGTGAAATTCAAGCATGTTCTTAAACACCAAGGCTGGGACAAGGAACACACATCTACCTAAAGCCTCCTTCCCCTTGCAGCCCATTTTCAGTGAATAACTTTAAATTAGCACACTAAGAACTGGTTTTCATACTGTGTCTTGCTGTGGTTCGGTAAGTGTCCTTCAATGGCGCATGTGTCAAAGACATGGTCTCCAAGGTGTCACTACTGGAAAGAGGACTGTTGGGAGGCAGGAGTCAGTGTGATCCTGTGAGGCTCTTAGGTCATTGGGGGGGGTCTTCCTAAAAGGATTGCGGGGTCCTTGCCCTTCCTCTTTGTGTTCCAGCCATGAGGTGAGCAGTTTCCTTTACCCCATGGCAGACTTCCAGAAGACCAAA
Organism: Peromyscus melanophrys; assembly: GCA_902168415.1. Taxonomy (NCBI): domain Eukaryota; kingdom Metazoa; phylum Chordata; class Mammalia; order Rodentia; family Cricetidae; genus Peromyscus; species Peromyscus melanophrys. Next base: position 8,607 of record CABHPR010135089.1, read on the forward strand.
GCATGGATCTACCTAGTCCATGATTCTTGGATAAGAACCATGACGACCATAAGCCCAAACAGCCCCCTTTCCCTTATAAGTTAATTACTTCAGATTTTTGTTACAAGAACATGAAGCCAGCTCACACATATTCCTATGGCATGGCACAGGTTGTGCTGTGTGCTTTTACATTTCCCTTTCTGTTTCTTGCCTAAGAATTTCCCAAAATCACAACAACAGCAAAAATGAAAACAGAAACTTTATGTATGTCTTCCAAATGTCCATGCTGCTCTATACTAATATTTTTCCATCTGTGTTCTATAACCAATCTCTGAATAGAAATCACTTATTTCCAAGGTACTAAACTTTGATTTCTTAATTACTCTTTTCTTTGAACATGTTCATCACAATTTCTAAAGTGCTCCATTAAAAATAATCCATCATTAGTAAAATTTCACAACTCTATAAGAAATGATGGTAAACACCGGATGCTTTGTGATGATTAACCTTCAGTTAACTTGATGGGACTTCAAATCATCTAGGAGGCAAATTTGTGGGTGCATTTGTGACAATATTTCTAGAATGGTTCAGAGAGGGAAGAGCCATCCTCAGTATGAACACTACCACCCGTGGGCTATGGGCCCAGATTGTATAGGAAGGAAACAGTGGGCTGACTATCAACACACACCTCTCTTAGCTTCCCGACTGGAGACTTGGTGTGACTGGCCATCTCACACTGCAGCCACCATATGATCCATCGTATGTATACAAATATCTAGATTATGGCAAGTCTGCGAAGTCTTTTTTCTCCTCCATCTCCTTCACCTCCTGTTTCTCTCCTCCAGTCCTCACTTTGTTAGTCACACTGCTAGGCCTGAGTAGTGTAAAAGCTTTGCTATGGATCGAATGGCTTAAAGTTTTGCTCTGTTGGGTTCTCTGGTGTTGTTAGAGCTGCCCTGCCCTGGCTTGAGCCTAACAGTTTAATACACCAGTGATTTGCTTTCATCTTTGAGTGATGTTTTGGAAAGACCATCTTTGTGGGCCCACATTCTTGCCAATGGTTGGCTTTTGCAAATTGGGCACTGCCCTGGGGTATTAGTTACCCAGGAGCCATATTTTATCTCCCCAAGGCAGTGCTTCTCAATTGATCTGTGTCAAAAACATCCATTCTGTTTTTAAATGTCCGATCAGCTACCCATTGGCATTTGGTACAGTGTACAAAAAGGAACTAGAAGTGAAATAAAAAAATCAATAACATATATATGTGTATATAATTCAAGTCTCTCATCTATCTGTCTATCATCTATCTATCTATCTATCTATCTATCTATCTGTCTGTCTGTCTGTCTGTCTATCTATCTATCTATCTATCTATCTATCTATCTATCTATCTATCTATCTATCTGTCTATCTATCATCTATCTATCATCTATCTATCTGTCTATCTATCTATCTATCTATCACCTATCTATCTATCTATCTATCATCTATCTATCATCTATCTATCTATCTATCTATCTATCTATCTATCTATCTATCTGTCTATCTAGGTTTTTTAGGACAAGATTTCTCTGTGTAGCCCTGGCTGTCCTGGAACTTGCTTTGTAGACCAGGCTGGCTTTGAACTTACAGAGAGTCACTTGCCTCTGCCTCCTGAGTGCTGGGGTTAAAGGCATGCACCACCACCTCCCGTCTAGGTCTCATTTTTTTTCTAATTATAAGATTCCACTGATGTAAATGTAAGATCTCAAATGACTCTTCACCTTTCAAATGTTTCCTCTTAATCTGACCTCTGCAGTAGCAGTGTGTGACAAACTGTGGCCTTGATCTGGACATCAGCAGCAGACAGGACAATGGGGAACTTGGAAGGCCTGCCATTTCCATACTGCTGTTCTTCCATGGAGGGTTATTGTCAGGCAGAGGACACCAAGGGTCAGCAGGCCTTGGTCTCAGATGGAGGGCATCAAAGCCCACTGTGAAGCTGGTGGCTGAGAGGTGACTCCAGCCATCGGGGAAAGCTAGTCTGTGTCCCTGGCCACCCTCAGAACCAGGGATTTATGCGGAGCTAAGCATCGGGTTGTCTAGCACCAATGCACAGGTGTGGCAACAGTTTGTGATAGTCAGGTTTATGGCAAATAAACACATTGTATGATATACGGCAATCAACTATATAAACAACTTTAAAATTGTCTATACTTCCTATTTCCAGCATTTGGTTTGGTTAATCATATGTCTTCCTGACAGCAATTAAATAACCTTGAGAGGAAATGCACACCTGCTGTCTCCCCTGGGGAAGCTACATCTCTTTTGTGAATGACATAAGTTCTCCATAAAATATAACTGAAGATAGGAGAACTGGATCTGGAATCTGTCTCCTTTTTCTCTTGTTTAATTTCCAGTTGAATTGGAATACGCAGTTTAATGCAGCTCGTCTTTTTTTCTGGAGCCCTCTTCTGATATTTTATTTAGACCAAATTATTTCCCTGAGGGACAGATCGGAGACAATGGGTAATAAATGAGGAAAAGGAACGGCCTCCACTCTATTAGTCTGTACTCCATCCTCCCCAAGTTCTCACCCACTGCTCAGCCCTATCTGACTCCCACAGGAGCTCTCAGCTTGCATGGGTGCCGGGTTGGTCAAGGCAGATGTAACAAAGCTGTGGTTGAATCAGGACCTAGAAAGGGCACACTCTTTAGGACTGGTGGATTCAAAGCTCTGTTAACTTGAAGTTTGGTGGGTTCACGAGGTGAGGTCATAGGTCATTGCTGTGGTACTGCCAATGCAGGTGCTCAGAGTGGCCTTACGGGGACTCAGACCTGTGGGCCAGCACATGCCGATCTGATTAAGCCTGAGCTCTTGCCTGGTTCTGCATAGGTTTGACAAAGCCAGATTGGGGGTTGTAGGGAGAACAGGGGCATGCTCGGAGTGCTGGTCTACTGAAGGGCCTGGGCAGCCCCGGGGGCCAGCACTTCACGTTTACCTGTTAGCCATCTGTCTTCAGCTGCATGGACTACATTCATGACACTCTTCTCCTGACCTGGGGAACTGGCTCATCCTTTCTCAGCTGCAAGGCTAAGTACATAGTCCTGACCACAGAACAAACCTCAAAGGCTTCAGAAACTGGCTGAGGCCCATGTCTCATAAATGGAGCTCTGGAGCCCTGAGGCCACACTGGAGTTTGGTTGGAGAGTTAGAAACGGCTGTCCTGGAGAGGAACACATGCTGTGGACTCTGTCACTGCTTCTTAGGATGGTCCTATCCACGCTACCTATTAGAGGAGAATGCCTTCAAAGCACAGCATTTTGTTAGTGTGGAAATAATGCCAGAGCTAAACAACTTTGCTAACGAGTACACACCTGGTCAGATTTGACTTGCCAGAGTGGGAAGGATCTGACACTTCCTGGGTCTCTACAATTGTTTATATTGGTTCTATAGCAACAGCCCTATTATGGATGAGGTAGTAGAGAATGACTGATGGGGTCAGAAATATTCCTCTCACCATGGAAGATACTGTATCTGTCAAGATAAATTCAAGCCTGGGAGCTCGCTAGACAACATGTGGAGATGTACACCACCATGCAGAAGAATGTTGGTGCTACTGCTGCAGCATTGCAGTGTTGGGTGTGAGTCTGAAACCATTTTTCAACTGTTTGGACAGTAAGAGTGGGAGGCAACTATCTCCTCCATCTTGGACTGACTGGAGGTAGACAGGTTTTTCTCATATTCCAAGAAAGTTTTTTTTGTCATTAAGAGAAGCTGGGCATCCATATGAAGGCATCAATGCCCCTAAACCACGCAGAATGCAATCAGAACGCCATATCTGTATATAGACTTCACAAAGATTAACTGCTCTTAACATCTTACTGCACTGGCCGGAACATGGGCTCTTAAAGCTTGAAGCCCCGTCAGTTCCTCAGCTTCAAAGGCAGAACTTCCGGGGATCCGAGGTCTGTTGTGGTACCCAGTTCTGGGCAGCGGCCTCTGCTTCTTTGCCCTTCTGCCCCCTCTCTTCTCCTGGCTAGGTTTGTGGGGACCATTGACACAACAGGAAGAGAATGACCATTGGAGCTCAAGCTCTACTGGCTACTGGCTTTGGTTTGCCTCCCAGAGTTCTCTGACTTCTCATCCTCACCTGGGGATGGCTTTCCCACTACTTTAAAATCAAAGAAACCAAGACACTACACTGATGCCCTACTGGATGGAGGGTCTGAGCTCTGTTACTAGCATACGGAACAATTAAGACAATTAAGCTCCAATTAAGTTCACCCAACTTTGTAAATTACGTAAAATGGAAACTTCCCCCTGTTCTTTGTCATTAATAATCCACTTTCTCACTCAGTGACTTGAGATAATGGACAGGCAGAGGTGGGAAAAGTTTAGCAGTCACAAATACATACTCTCTGTTTAGTGTCCACTGTCCCGAACATGGAGTTTCTGGTCCCTGAAGAAGTACAGGAGAGCCTAGAAAGGAAGCAAAGCTTGTTAGGAAGTTAATGGCCAGCTTCTCAGAGTTTCCAAAGTGTTTGTTTACAGTGAAATTATGAAGAACCAAGTGTAAGTCTCCCTTGTGTTTCTAAATATGACAAAAGAAATAAACTTGCACATAAACAAACAGGTGGGGCTTCTACCATAAATCTCTCAACTTTTGAGAAGTATAGTTGTTGAAGAAATTGCCTGTTTCCCTGTTTTGAGTTTTGCTGATTGAGTTCCTGTGATCTATTTGACACAGTCCTCCATTGCTGGAAGCTGCCTATTTGTGTTTGGTTTAGAAGCTTCTTCGTATTCGGGTTCAATTACTTTGTCAAGAATATTTCATCTGTAGAGTTCTGTGCATTTGTTAGGAGATGCAGAATGTCTGACTGTCTCTCTTTGGTGCTGTTAACAGCCATTGGTGATCATTGCTCAGAGCCATTAATTAATTAGGAGCTTGCAAAATGGTGATATTCTAATTCTGTCATTCCTAAATCATTTATTAGCTAGAAAAATTCTATAATGAGAAATTTCCCCTTGACTTTTTGGTTACTCTGAGACCAATTTTCTTTTTTTAATATAATGAATTGGCTCCATAGCATTCCTTAAAGAGGGATGAGTGGCTTTTATTTCTGCATTTGTGGGTTAAAATATACCTGATATATTTTAATTAATTTCATTTAGTATCCTACTGATGCTCAAATAATTCTACCTTTGACTAGGAGGATCTTCTTTTAGCTGGTACTCAAATCCTTTAGGAAGAATTCTAAACATTTTCATAGCTTCCTTGTACCCTGCTATGATGAAATACCCCAGCCTCAGCCAACAACCATCTTTCCTCAGACCTGGGACTAAACATCATTCAAAGAAAACTGACTCATTTCAGTGGGAAATAATACTTAGAGATGTAACCAAGGTTCTCACGGTGTTTTCTGACACTAGGTCAGCCATTGTTTCTAGGCCGTCTTAAAGGACAGGACTAGAAAATGAATATCGTGTAAGCACAAAGCACGTTTAGTGTATTTAATGGGTCAATGTACTTAATGCATTGCAGCATTAGATTTTTTAAACAAAGTATTTTAAATATTTTACTGTAAAATGTTTACTATAAAGATCTTGTCTGTTTTCATGCTAGTTGGAAAGTGTAATCCTCAAATACATCCTCTTTCTTTCTTTCTCTCTCTCTCTCTCTCTCTCTCTCTCTCTCTCTCTCTCTCTCTCTCACACACACACACACACACACACACACACACAGTTTTGCTTTACTTCACAATATACACCCAACAGTTTTTAAAAAATCAGAACCAACACTACCACAGCAACATGGTAACTGAATCATTAGATATGAGATATGAACAGAGCCAGTTAGAAGATACAATAGAATAAAAGACTACACATAATAGCTAGCAACCAAAAAAATTATCTCAGTGTAAATTTAACAAGATAATTTCAAAGTTGTTATGGGGAAAATGATAAACAAAAGTACAAAAGTGACCTTAAATAATTAGAAAGGTAAACCATGTTCATGAAGCATGACATTGATCAAAGCTCAGTCACTCCCATGTCCATGTAAACCTTTGATGCAACTCCGGTAAAATGCCAACAGATTTTTTTTCCCCTAGAGCTAGACAAATTGATTATATCATGCATTAAAAAATAAGCATGAAAGAATAGCTAGGAAATCCCTCAAAAAAGAAAAACAATGGCTTAGTACCAAAACATACCACACATCCTCAAAATTAAAAGTTTGGCTTTAACAGATGAATTATCAGACAAGTGTAAGAACTGGAATACTGAGGAGTAAACCTCAATCGTTTGCTGGTTAGAAGAATTCTGATTGTATATGAAGGGTTCGTGGGTGATGCAGTTGGCATCCTTAGCTAATGAGTAACACATGGGCTTCTTGAATAAGCTGTATTAGGTTGCATGGATAGACAAATACAAAGGGAGAACAAAGCCATCCCTGTGATAGAGCAAAACAAATTCTAGCTGTAAAAGATAAATACAAAATTCCAGTGGAAAATCCCGATTCATTTGCTTCATAACCTAGAATGTGAGTTTACCACAGTCTTGATTATACCTTGAAACACAAAAGTAAAACGTGAAAGTACAACCTGCATGAAAAGGGAGATTTTTTTCATCTCACCCATACAGTTCCATTTGGACCGTATTTGCAGATGAGGAAATTAAACATCTTGCCCTTGTTTACAGTTGGACAATGGCAGAGACGGGATCTGAACACGTGGAAATTGCAGCTCTCTGCACACTGGGCTGCCTAGACTTCCATTAGTTTAAGGACATTAACAAAATCAGAAAACAGGGGCTGGAGAAGTGGCTCAGTGGTGAAGAGCACTTGACGTTCTTGCAGAGGACCCAAGTTCAGTCCCCAGCACCCACAAGGGTGGCTCCCAACTACCTGTAAGTCCAGTTCCAGGGGCTCTTCTGTCATCTACGAGCAACCTCATTCACATGTACATACCTCCACCCAGACACACATTTACACACATAATTTAGAAAATGAAAAGCATTTTCCAGACCCCACTTAAAATTAAGTAACAGATTCTGTTACTTCTGCTAAGCCAGTTCCCGTTGGTTTGAGAATGACTTCATGCTGAGTTCCAGGAGAACTTCATAGGCACAGAATTGACCACAGCTTAGTATGAGATAGGACCTACAACATGATGTGGAGCATGGAAACGCAGACATCTTAAATTGGAATTCTTTGGTCAGAGTACTGTGTGGATCACTGTAACTGTTTCATCTAATCCTTTCTCAGTTCTCTATACCATCAGATAGTTTATTGATGACAAGACTATGGTTTAAACAAAGGTTTGAATGAATTATCAAACCTCTTAACTTATCATTGGAAAAGAAAGTGACTTAATCCAGTGACATAAACGGGGCCGGCTCATCTGGGTGCTGGCTCATAGGGCAGAAGAAACAGGCTGATGTGATTTCCCTTTTCTGCCTGTGTTTGACATTCTCACCAAATACAATGAATTATCACTTCACTTCTTCCTCTCCTTGTCATCTAATCTGTTCATATTATAATTTTTTGTTTCTTTGTAAGGTATCAGGTACCTAGCCATTAAATTAAAAATAACTCTTCATATGTCTTAAAGAAAAATTTAAAAGTCAGCTATGTTTGTTTGTTTGTTTGTTTTTCACTAAAAGCATGACCAGTGATTGGCTTATGATAGATGCAGTCCACTGATTCATTGATGACTGAGGTCATTAAGGCTACTTGTACTCTACTAAGCATTGTTCTTTTTTATTTATTTAATTTTCTTTCCTGTCCTGGAATTGAACTTAAGGCCTCATGCATGGGCAAGTTCTTTATCATTAAGCTATGTCCTTTATATTTACTTTTTAACTTTTGAATTAGGGTCTTATTCAGTCATCCTTGAGCTCCTGTGGAGGCCAGGAAGGCCTCAAACTTGTGATCCTCCTGCCATGGTCCCCTGAGTAGTTGAGACTTCATGTCTATGGAATCAGGTCTCACATCCAAACACTTTCACTGGTGCTGGAGATAAGGATGACAAGGGGACAAGTGTCTAATGCAGAGGAACACTGAATTCCAAGACAGAGGAACAAATAGAGAACCAGGCCATACCCAGAATGACTTGCTCAGTGGATAAATAGTGGCTGGGGAACAGAAGGAACTTTCTTAGATTGCATGATCTGAAGAGTCAGATTTGAGCCGTGTGAAGATGTTTAAGCAGAAAGAAAAGGCTGTGGGAATTCATTTGGAATGTAAGAAGAAAAGAAAAAGCACATGTGGTTGGTCTGGGGGTGAGGGTGGGGTAGGGGGGTGGAGGGGTGGGGAGCTAGTCAACTGACCTAAGTACTGGATCTGCTTCTCTGTTAGTGTATTAGTGTATACTCTACCTTGCTATAAAATGGATTTCTAATAGCCTTTTCAGATATAATCTTTTATTTAAAAATGTTCATACAATACATTTTGATCATCTTTTCCTCCTCCCCCAACTCTTCCCAGAACCTCCGTACCCACCCAACTTAATGTTGGCGCTCTCTCTCTCTCTCTCTCTCTCTCTCTCTCTCTCTCTCTCTCTCTCTCTCTTTAAATATATACAGTGTTCTGCCAGCATGTATGCGTGCAGGCCAGAAGAGGACACCAGATCTCATTACAGATGGCTGTGAGCCACCATGTGGTTGCTGGGAACTGAACCCTGGTCCTCTGGAAGAGCAGCCAGTGCTCTTAACCGCTGAGCCATCTCTCCAATCCCATGTTGGCTCTTTTGAATGTTCTGTTTTGTAGAATGCCTACACATTTAAGAAAAATGACTCTTCTTTTTTTTTTTTTTTTTGGTTTTTTTGAGACAGGGTTTCTCTGTGTAGCTTTGCGCCTTTCCTGGAGCTCACTT